>JAAOAS010000302.1:0-70198 GCA_013396035.1 Fusarium pseudocircinatum
CCCCCTCCCCCTCATGGCACTCCTCCTCCACCACCTCCTCATCATGATACACCCCCACGGCCACCGCCTCATGATGGTCCCAAGACATCTTGGCATGGCTCGCCACATTCAGAACGGCCCGCTCCTCCTCCGCAGCCAGAGCCTCAACCCACTTCGCGAGATGAACCCGAGCCACCTCGACCTCCTCCCCAGGCTCGACCTCCTCAACCACAGACGCCTCCTGAGACGCCACCCCCGAAACCGAAATCGAAGAAGTCCAAATCCAAACCAAAAGACCCTCCAAGAGATCCTCCGAGAGAGCCGTCTCCTCCACCAAAGCCTCGCGCTGAGACCCCCCCTCCTCCACCAAAGCCCATGGCCAAACCGGAACCCAAGCCTGAACCCAAACCAGAGCCAGAGGCAGAACCAGAGCCGGCTCCTGCACCCAAAGCTGAAAAGTCTGAGCGTGAAAAGCAAAAAGGTTCATGGGAAAAGGCCCGCGAGGAGATGAGGAAGAAGGAAGAAGAGCGCAAAGTCAGGGAAGCCGAGCAAAAACGACGTGAAGAGGCCGCAAAGAGACTTGCTGAGCTAAGGGCGAAGGACGCTAAGGAACGGCAAGAAAGAGAGAAGGAGAGGCAGCGCAAGGAGCAAGAGGCCCGTGATAAGAAGGAGCGCCTCGAAGCTGAACAGCGGGCCAAGGAACTTGCCATCAAGCTCGAGGAAGAGCGAAGAGAACGGGAACGCCTGGAGAAGGAAGCTAAGGAAGCCCGTGAGCGAGAAGCACAACGAGAAAAGGAGGCTCGCGAACTTGAGGAGAAGAAGAAAAAGGAAGCCGAAGAGCGCGAAGCAAGACGAAAGAAGTTTGCCGCTGAACGAGAGGCTTTGAGGAAGAAGGAAGCCGACGAGGCTAAGCGACGAGAGGAAGAGAAGAAACAAAAGGAGCTGGAGAAACAGCGAGAGCAGGAGAGATTAGAGAAGGAGAAGGCTGAGAAGGAGAGGATCGAGAGGGAAAAGGTCGAGAAAGAAAAGGCTGAAAAGGAACAGGCTGAAAGAGAAAGAGCTGCACGGGAAACTGCTGATCGACAACGTATGAGTTATGCCTACTCAGGCGTTGGCGAGAAGATCAGCATGTGGCCCAACGGTCGCCCACCGGCTGCACCCAAGTCTACAACCTCTTCTACTTCCAAGCCTCCTCCAAGCGCCGCTTCTTCTCAACGAAAGCCTGGTCCTGCTCCCTCTGCCGCCAAGTCCAACGTTTCTGGTGTCAGCACGGAGAACTCGTATCGACCCTACGACAAGCCCAAGCAGCAACCGAAGCGTAGAGGCTCTGTATCTTCGCTTGGTTCTGAATCGTCGTGGGCGGCATCGCAGACTACCGGTCGAACAACGCCGCCCCTTTCGACACGTGCTGGTCCCTATTCAACCAAGGATCCTGACAAGATTGTCATCTCAGGTGTTTACCTTTTCATGAACCAATTCTCCAAGACCCCTGCTAGCCAGCTTATCTCGGGTGTGGGAACTGTAACCGACGGACTCATCCTCCGTGTGACAACCGAGGGCCTTTTTATCGATGATGACGTCCGAAATGTACCACAGCGGGAATGGGACGTCAAAACTTGGACGCTGAAACAAGTAGAGGTATGGTGCCCCCCGCATTGCTTGAAATCGCCTGCTGCTTCCTCCCCCGCCCCCGGTACCAAACCGAACCCTTTGCTTTACAAAATGGCCTCGTCTCGAGCACGCGATCGTGGAGCAACTCAACCTCTCGTAGGTGAAGAAGCCGACGTTTACCTGACCGAGATGCTGCGCGCATGCAAAACTTGTTGTCGTCTTGGTTTATGCAATCGTACATTTCGAGATACTAACATTACGTCTTCGACTGGCCAGACTGGAGAGTGGAAATCCAAAGGCCTTCACCTACTACGGGCCACGAACCGAGAAGGAAAACGATACCTGTTCGTTATCGACGAGACGGAGAGCTGGAAGATATCCACCGGGCTCCAGCGTCTTCGAAAGAGCCCTCTTGCCCAGCAGCTTGCAGTCAGCGGCATGGCAGCTTCGGACGCTCGAGGAACCCTCGAGATGCTGGGCTGGGCCTAATAAGACCTTTGCCGATTACATACTCGCTTCGGTACATAACTTTTGGGCTAGACGGTACCAATACAGAAGGACGAAGAATAGAAGTGTAGAAAGTGGCGGACAGCGCAAGGATTTATGGGGAGCCAGGAAAGCCAGCGGTTACCTGGGTGAAAAACAATGGAGTGCAGCATTTGGGGCGACATGGTTGTTGGAATGTCAGTGAATTGCATAGCAAGACAGGAGTACGGGGCAATGCGGATCTGGGTTTGACTGACTGGGCTGGCCGACTCTGCGAGTGCGTCTGCTTGAGGTCAGCCCAGGCGTTTATGTTTTGTTGCGAGCATTCTGATTCTGTTCATCATACCCCTTTGGCATCTTTGAAAAAATTGGATCAAGGATAGACTTTACGATGAAAGACATGACCATAATAAAAGGACTTTAATTTCTCATTCTCCAGTTGCATGTCAACAAGTGCCAAATGTTATCTCTTATAGGGTAATCCCTCTACCTGGAAACATCCAATTTTAATTGCAACCGGATTGATAGAAGTGCTGTGAAGAGTAGGTACTTTTCCTTTGTACGGATAGCCTCACTTCAATTCAAATTTGATTGTATGCTCATATTATTTACGGCTATGTGAAAGAAAGTCATGGCACTATTTTCTTCTTCCAGTGTGGAATGCTTTTTAATTAACACCACTCAATGCACTAAACTAAAAACAACTGAACATATCTTGATCTATGCACAATCAATAAATAACAATTGTTAAAACTCTAGAGCTTTTTAGAATAGCAATATTCCAATTCATCAATGTTGTGTGCAGTTTGGATGAGATGATGGGAATGTTACTTGTTGGACGTGGCTGATTGCGTGCCAAGTCGGTCATGTGATGCGACCTTTGTCATGCCTGTTCATAAGGTAAGGTAGTGAACAACACAACCTCACGGTGAGTCTCGTTGTGATCATTCAACAACGTAATAATCCAAGTCTTGGAGTAAAATGGAGACAATTTATATCGTCTTCGGCCTTTTGGCTCTGTTCATGATCGCTCAGGTAAGAACTTGCCAACTAATCAACTGCAACCACCAAAACTCACTCATCCATCCTCAGGCCGTGTTCGCGGATCGTTCACCCATCCCCGAGACATCCGGCAAAGTCTACAAGATCTCGGCCCCATCGGAGCTCGACTCAGTCCTCGCATCAAACACACACGTCGTAGTTGATTTCTACGCAGACTGGTGTCCGCCATGCCGCGCCATCGCGCCTGTATTCTCAAACCTAGCAGACGCTCACGCCTCAGAGGGACAACTTGCCTTTGCCAAGGTCAACACTGACCATGTGAAGGATGTTGCAGCCAAGTATGGAATCAGTGCTATGCCAACTTTTGTGTTCTTTGAGAATGGTGTTGCGAAGGGTGTGCAGGTTGAGGGCGTCAAGAGCAGGGCTGTTGCGTTTACCAAGGATGGGAGGGTTGATAGGATTAGGGGCGCGGATCGGGGGGCACTTGAGGCTGTTGTTAAGGCTTTGGCTAGTGAGAAGTGATGGACTTGAACAATCGAGCAGGGGTCATGGTGTTGAACATCACATGGGGGTACTGGCTCAAGTAAAGAGTTGATGAAGCGTCACGCTATTTTCCATTGCTACAAAATGATAGGCCACTTCCCGCACTTTCTTCAACCTCTCATTTCATAGTAACAACAATCTTCTTGGCCGATACACCAGCATCAAGAATGTTCAGAGCAGACTGAAGACTTCCAAGTCCGTGACCAACAACTTCGGCCTCAGGTGCGGGCACAAAACTTCCACTTGCCAACGCCTCTGAAATGTAGCCATTAAAGATCCACGAAGCAAGATCTACATCAGTCGCCAGGGGAACGATAAACTTGGTCTCAACGCCATCAGGGACTGGGAATCGTGGTACCATTGTAAGCGGGACAAGCTTGCAGTTGTCTGGCGAGCTCAGGGCTACAGCTGCACAAGTTTCCACGATTGAAGGATAGACTGAAACGTTCAAGCCGCCGTTGGCTATGGCACCGGCCACGACCTTTCCTTTAACCGCGGTGAGGAGATCTTCTTTGATGGTTGGGGAGTTGTAGTCGAAGGTCTGGCTGGCCCCGAGCTTCTTGAGGTAGTCAAAGTTCTTGGGCGACGCGGTGGTTATGACCTCGAAACCAGCTGCTTTTGCAAGTTGGATGATGTTACAGCCAACACTGGTCGATCCACCCCAGATGAGAATGACTCTTCCATTGGCTTTAGTCTCTGTGGTAGGGAGGTCAAGCGCAAGGTAGTCAGGATGGAACAAAGTCTTGACAGCAACACTCAAACAAAGCGGAAGCACAGCTGCCTCTGCAAAGCCAATGTTATCTGGGAGTTTGGCACAGAGATGTTCCTTCACAGGAACATACTCCTGAAAGGTACCCATGTTATATCCAATCACACGGTCGCTGACCTTATACTTAGTGATACTAGAGCCAATAGCTGTGATACGTCCCGCAACATCACAGCCGAGAATAGCTGGGAACTTGAGCCATGGGAAGATGGAGGGTCCAAGTCTCTGCTGAGCTGAGTCGACAGGGTTGAGAGCTACTGCATGGTTCTCGATGAGGATCTCGTCATCTTTGGGCTCTGGGTATGGTGCTGGCTTCACCTCGAGAGGTGCCTTTTCAGCGACGAGATATGCAGCGTTGTTTGAAGTCATGATGGGTTTGGGAGGCAATTCTTTGATGGTAATTTGATTAATCTCTACAAACTACGGATATACTATTCTTTTATAGAACATCTTCTTTATTGGACTATGAGTACTCGAAATGTTGATGAATATGTCCATGACGATTGTGTAGTGAGGTTTACATGAGTGAATACGAGACGAGGTTAGCGCAGGATGAATGAATGTACGACATCGGATATAAGTTGCCCAAAATCCGTAGACACCGCCAGGACCACATACGTTTGATCGATGCAGGTACTCATGCAATAAGATTCAGCTCAAGATAAACGATCGGTAATAATGGAGATAACGATGTTTCTATGTACCTTAGCTTTAGTACGTAGGAGAGCTCTGTGCCCCAGAGACGAGTTGGTAGTTCTTCAAGGAAGGTTGTCAGGCCAGCAGATCGAGCTGCGGAACCCACAGAACGACTTTCAACGTATAAGAGAACAATATAGATATTGGAACTCGAGATGTACAGTCTCAATATCGATTGTTCGTTGGCTTCGGTTCGGTCGACGCTCTCGGATCGGCCCCACATCTCTCCTCCGTTGAATAGCTCCGGCCGAACTGATCCGGACGAGAAGACAACTCAGCATATAAGTCAATTTGATAAAAACCACGGTAGAGTAGATTCGTTAATGAGATGCAAAGTTCACACGTCTAATTCCACGATGGCCTGCCCCTTCAGTAACCCGAGAAACCTCTTCGACGACCTCACCACAGCCCGAGAAACACCAAGTATAGAATACAGTGAGAAACTAGGAGGCTATGTCATCTCTCGGTACGACGATATAGTCTCAGTCCTGGAAAATCCCAGTGTTTTCAGCTCAAGGCCCACTGTACCCGATTTCCCACCACAAGTCAAGCAAATCTTTGCAAACAAGGTCCCAGAAAGGGGGACTTTGCTCGCGTACGATAACCCTGACCACGATAGGTTGAGAAAGAGCGTAGCATCTTTCTTTGTGCCTAGAAGACTGGAGCGTTTTGAGCCTTTGTTAAGAGCAACAGCCCATGATTTGATAGACGGGTTTGTGGAAAAGGGTTGTGTTGATATCAAGAGCAACTTTGCACTTCCGTTACCCCTACGGACTATTGTTATAGTTGCTGGCCTTGACCCCTCACGATGGCAATGGATTGGGAGATGTCTTTCTCTGTTTGGAGGAATTACTCAGACGAACGAGCAGTTGAGCATTGAGCAGCGAGTTCAAGATGTATTGGATCTCCACGAATATGTCGCCCAAGTCATCCAAGAACGCAAAGCAGACCGAAGAGACGATCTAATCAGTCATATTTGGAATGAAAGAGATACTGTAGTGGTCGAGATGACAGACTATGAGCATCTCAGCATGATCCCGGGACTTCTATTGGCCGGACACGAAACAACCACCAACCTCCTCTCAATGGGGATATCTCATCTACTGCACCACGACCTATGGAGAACCGCCACAAAAGATGTAGAATCGAGAAAAACCGCGATTGAAGAACTTCTCCGATACGAGTCTGCCATCACCGGAATGGAACGCCTCGTTAAACAAGAGTCAAAGATCGGAGATCACACTGTCCAACCTGGCGAGAAGCTCTTCGTTGCATATAATTCCGGAAGTCGAGACACCACGAAATTCGACAACCCAGATAAACTGGACTTTGGTAGACAGCATAAGCATCAGCACCTTGGCTTTGGACGAGGCATCCATGCTTGTCTTGGTGCCCCTTTTGCGCGGCTTCTTCTTCGAACTGAGCTTGCGGTGCTGAAAGAGAGACTTCCAAACTTGAGGCTCAAGACACCATATGAAGAGATTCAATACTGCAAGGTACATGCTGGTCGTGGGCCAGAAAGAGTCGAGATCCAATGGGATGTGCCGTCTTTGGATGAAATGCGCGTCAATGCTGGCCAGGCCAATGTCAACTCCACGATTCGGGCTTCTGCAAAGACAGAAGAGTTGGAGATGGTCGTTAGAAATGTCGAGAAGGTTACAGAGAGAATAATCCGCCTGACGCTATGTCCCAAAGATGGTGAGAAAGTCCCGAAGTGGTCTCCTGGATCACATATCGACGTTCAGGCTGGTACTATTGGCTATCGCCAATATTCTATATGCTCAAAGCCCTCTGACGATCAGCACATACAAATAGCGGTACTTCGAGAGAATGATACCGGTGCTTCGAATTGGATACACCAGAATACAATTTCAGGGAGTCGGATGTTAATTCGGGGACCGCGCAACCACTTCAGTCTCGAGTTTGGGCCTCGCAAGACAATATTCATCGCGGGGGGTATTGGAATCACCCCGATCATACCAATGGCCGAAGCTGCGAAAGAGGCTGGGGTTGACTACTTCATCCTGTATCTTGGCCGATCGAAGAATGGCCTTGCATTTGTGAACGAGTTGATAGAAGAGCATGGTGACCGCTTCACACTTTGGGTCAGCCAAGATCAAGGCCGTAAAAGATTTGACCTAAAATCCTTTCTGCAGCAAGAATATCTCAGTGATCTGCGGGTATACTGTTGTGGCCCGGAAGCCCTCCTCACAGGGGTCGAAGAGGCCCTGGCAGACGCACCACCTGGAGTCTTGAGGCTCGAACGCTTCGCAGCACACAATGCTGGAAACGAAAAGCCAAATACTTCATTCGACGTGGTTTTGGCCCGAAGCAACAAGGTTCTGCGAATACCGGAAGATAAGTCGGTTCTGGAAGTGATCAATGAAGCAGGCGCTGGAGTGCTCTCGACATGTAATACTGGAGTATGTGGAACTTGTGAAGTAAGGGTTCTGGATGGGCTTGTTGACCATCGGGATGTGGTTCTGACGCATTCTGAGAAAGCGGAGGGGAAGAGCATGATGCCGTGTGTTTCCAGATGTCTTGGGAAGAAGCTGACATTGGATCTTTGGTAAAGATTCAGATAACCTCTGTGTAATGAAAGGTCTAGGAATAAATCGAAACAAAGTGAGGCCTGGCAATGAAAGTGATTGCAGTATCACCAAGAGTGATTATAGAAGCGAGCATGAGGCCCTCCAGTGCAGGAAAGATATGTATGCCGGAACTATCAGCGGTTCATCATGAAAAAGATGGGAGAGAAATCACCAGTCAGCTGACAATAGATAGTTCTAAAGGCTTAAATAGTAAGAGGCGCAGTGAGGCTAGCTTATGATAAGCCTTTGTGGTTTGGCAGACAATCTTTGGTCACGGAAGAGAGCAAAATGTTTGTTCATAGCATCTTAATTGAGGTCCATTGGTCTTTCATAAAAACTTGACCTAGACTAGATTGTACAACCCCGAATCTCCCATATATCCAGTCCTTAATCAGTGGTGGTAGTACCCTTTCGAGCCTCCCTCTCAGCAACATAAGCGCGCCACTTGGGGTTCCAGATACAAACAGGAATACCCAGCAAGAAGATACCACCAAACAATCCAGCCAAGACGCCAAAAGCCCATTTATACCCGTGCTCCTCAATCATAGGAGTCAATCCATAGGTAACACCAAAAGAGATGATGTTCTTGGTCCCAACGACAGTGACGAGTGCGGGACCAGGATGCTTGGGAGCAGCCTCAGAAGCAAAAGTTGTCGAAATGATGATGACTGCTGTGAATGAATACTGGAAGATGGTCCAGCCGAGATAAGGTCCCCACCAAGTTGCACCTCCACCGGCAGTGAAGCCATAGAGGAGAAGCATACCCACACCGACAACAGCTGGAGGGGCCATGGTGATGAGGTGGTGCTCAGGCTGGTGAATACCGCGATTGCGACGAGCCATCCAGAGAACGAAGGGATTGGCGAGGAATGTGCAGTAGAGCATGCCCAGAACAGCTCCAACGACTCCGCCAACGTTGATCAAACCAATGTCCTTAGCTTCCCAGTGATAGTACTGCATGAGGACTTGGTTGTATGTCAAGGACATACCAACACCACAGCCAAGAGCGATTGAGGATGTGAGGACGGCGTACAAGATACCCGGTGACGAGAAAGAGGCGAGCATGTACTTCCAGCTTAGCAGAATGACACACAATGGTTGAGAAGATGGCTTAGACCAAGGTCGGAGACGCTCAACGTATGCCTTGCGCTCAATATCCTGAGCAGGGTTTCCAGCATTCGGCGCTGTCAATCCCGATCTGGACATCTCCTCGAGATAAGCCTGAGCCTCAGAATCAGGAATGACCTTTGTGACTCCAAACTCATCAGTGATGACAAGTTGACCATCAAGCGAGGCAGCAGGACGAGTGAATTGTGTCTCAAAGCCAAGCAAGAAAGCAATGATCAAACCGACTCCCACAGTGATGGTAAACACCCAGTAGTACCACCTCCAACCGAGATCAGCGTTGATGTACGACGATGCTAGGTTGAGAGAGGATGAAATAGCGTTTTGAACCATCCAGTAGAGTCCAAAGATGAAGGCTCGTTCATGGAGGAGTGTTACTTCTGTGAGCATAAGGGGAAGAAGAGACTCGGAAGCGCCTGTTGCGATACCCTGAAGAATGCGGGAGACGAGATGGCCATGGTAGCTGTCTTGAGTAGCTGCTGCGATGCTGGCGGCGAGAAGAACGACCACGGAGATGAGGAAGATGGGTCGACGGCCATAAGCAAGCGACAAAGGGAGGATGATGTAGTTTCCTAACCTTGTTAGTGACTCTCAAAAACAGCTGTAAGCTAAACATACCAAGTCCGATGAACAAGGTTGGTAGTGTAATAAGCAACACAACCTGATCCGAACTAAACCCCTTGGGAATATACATCTCAAAGAAGACATTCAAAATAGCTCCCAGCCCCGAAGCAACTGAAAGTCCCATAACCGAGAACCAACAGCAGCAAAAGACAAGGCCATATTTCTCCCATGGCTTAAAATTTAAAGGATCATTAGGATCCGACGACGGCACGGGAATCTTTCGAATCTCGCCCTGTCTGTTAACAAGAAGAGCGTTTCCCTCAATGTGACCGCCATCGTGAGCTGTGTGTGCCTTCTTCTCGTCTTCGATGTGGTCTGCTGAGGCGGTGGTTGCGAGATCTGGGAAATCTGACTTCTCGGCCATGGTGAAGTCGAGGTTGGCTTAGAGGCTGAGATTGAGGCTCATTGAAGCTCTTTATGAAGCGAGAGGTTAGAGGGCTTGGCTAGTGTCAAGTCCGTTGATCGGGGAGTCTGGACTGAGTTAGATGGCGTTGTTCCCCCACACTCCCGTTCCGGGGAATCGGTTCGGAAACATATTTTTCGGTTCCTGGGCCGTGGTAGCGTGGGGTTCAAATACTGCCACTTCATTGATATCCGCGGTTCTGGTCCTTTGGCCATTAGATAGATTGTAACACATTCACCAAATTGCAATAAACTGGCCTTATCTCGGCTAGTATCTAGATGCCCCAACTCATTTCCTAATCATCAGACCAAACCGAGTATACCATCAACAGGTCGAACAGAATGAATACGGTTTTGGCTAGCAATCTATGGTTAAATTGGATGAGATTTTACCAATCAACTCTACTTCTGGAGGCTGAAACTCAAATGCAGATTTTCGTATAATGCGAACCGAAGTCCGTTGGTAATAAATCCCTGTCCGTTGGTCGAACCGACTCCTCCACTTCCCCGATCTCACCCCGCATCCATCCCTATATTGCCCCAGATTTCAGTTTGTCGATATCTCAACTAACGAAAACTCCATCAAAGAGGTCCAATTATCTTTGCCCAAAGCTCAAATAACAGCAGTATACTCGTGAATGCAGCAAGAGCTTCCGTGACTACTCTGCTAAGGGGCCAATCTTCGCCATGGCTATCGACGCGTCCGAGCATAGGCAAGCCAGTGACGAAAAATATCATGTATCCAAAAGTTCCTACTTTCATCATACGATCTCTCTTCTCATAGAGGAAGACGTCTGAGAGAAGAGGACTCGCCATGAAGAATGTTTCTCCGAGCGCAACGAGGTATGAAAGAGCGAGCACCACAAAGACACGTCCAATACGTCCAGGTTGTAGTCGACGGACAATCTTGCGCTCTGCAACCAGCAAGAAAGTGAAGTAACTCATAAAATATGCATGCGTAAGCGGATACAAGAATAAAGGAACTTCACCGCCCTTTCGACCAGCAACAGCTGAGCTGAAATTCACTTTGTTGTTGAACATGTATCTCATGCCCATGAGATCGAAGAAGTAGTGAGAGATGAAGTATGTTCCCGTGAAGACTATGATTGATACCCAGAGATTGAGTTTCACCCAGTATCTGCGGTGCCATGGACGATCACCGGGTTTTGATAAGAGTGCGGGGAGAAGTATCGAGGGCAAGGCAACGGTGATAGAGAAGAGCATATAATCAACGTCGTTCCAAGTGTTAATGACACCACTCAGCATAACGAATGCCACGGTGATGACCCAGAAAGGGCTTTGGGCAAGTATCAGACCCTCTGTCCATCTTCTATCAGCTTCAAGGTATTGAGCAGAGATTTGGTTCTTCTTAATAGATGTTGGCATGATTTTTGTGCTATTATGGCTGTCATTGATTACGCTTGAGGTACAAAAGAATCATAAGAGCTGAGTTGAAGTTGGGAGAATGTCAGCTTTGGATTTAACCGCCCAATCTCACTGGGCCAAGGGATTGCTTTTACCCGATATAACCTTGCATTCAGAGTGCCCAGGCTCACCTGTTCACATACCAAACTAATAAAGGTATCGAGTTACTCAACCAAGCCTTAGCCCGCAACTTGAGTATACCAATTCCATCATACTATTAAAATTGATACTTGGCCATTCTATTGAGGTTCTTTTTGAAGGTCAACATCTTGCCTTGGTCTGATGCCCATGTAACGTTATCTGGTGATACTCATTGTTTGGACCAGGATCCATCATCTTATATGATGACAAATCCGTCCAACATCTCATCACAAAATACATCCCTTCTCAATAACATAAAGCTACTTGTTGAATTATGGTTTCAATTCTCTGCTTCTGCCACACCTTCTGCGCGACTGCAGGGTGAGCTATGCAACTTGAACCAACATTCACAAACGAGAAATCATAATACCAAGCCGGATTAATAAATTTGGCTTCAGTGCTCTATCTCCATAGTCTATCATTCTTTGACTAGAAACCTCAACTCTGCCTTAACGCTCCCACGTCGCATTGAATGCCTCTAAAACCAACTTTCGCATTTCTTCTGTCATTGGTATAGTATGTAGCTTATCGGCCGTTATCCAAACACCTTCAGAGTGCTCATTTAGGTTAACTATAAAGTCCTCTCCTTGCTGTACTTGGACCAGATAGCTTAGTTGCAAGGCAACCTTGCGAATTGTTTTAATAGAGGGTCCCTGACCGATCTGTTTCTCAGTAGTATATGAGAAAGGCTTTAATGAGCTGAGGACCTTTAAGGTAGTGAGTCCTGTTTCTTCGGCCACTTCGCGGGATATGGCATCGTAAATTGAAGGGTCTGTCTCATCAACCTTGCCTCCTGGTATCTCAAATACACCAGGGTAATAAGCTTCGTGGGCAGCTCGTTTTAAGATCAGGATATGCTTATTGCCTTTATTATCCTCGCGGATAATGGCGGCCCCAACAGTAATCTTGTCAACAGGTTGGTAGATTGGCGACGATAGGGCCCAGGTTTGGATATCAGCCTTAGACATGCCTAGGAATTCCATGTCGATATGGATGAGACGATTAAGATTGTTTGATAAAACTCGAGTGTTCTTCTAGGGTTTTCGGTAGGTAGTGAGAGAGAAGTCTGGAAGAAAATTTCAGGATGTCTAATTCTGAGCAGCGATGGAAGGTGATGTAGAATGAAAGTTCTGTGGGTTACACAGAAGAGGGCGGCCCTTCATTATATACCTACACAGGCACTCATTGGACCTGCTGTCGCGTATTTAACTCTTCCATGTCGTGTATTAGACGCACCTGACCACTTTTGACTCTGATTGGGATATTATAGTTTCACCAATATGCTCAAATGAGTCATAGGGTGCCTGATAACTTACATATGTAATATGAGCAGTCTTGCGTGTGGCCAGCCGGCTTTGCATATACTGATCATGGTGCACTACCTATGGACGTAACATCTTGTGTGGAATTTACCTTCGAGCCGATGACCCTGATTCGAAGTTGCAGTGCAATCAAGCCATGCATGCATATATACATGTTGCTCACTTGCCTTAATCTCGCTCGCACTCCCGCCTATTTAACCTTAACTTTCTCTAGGTTTATTATTCAAAAAGTTCTGACGCAATCACCAACAGCCTTATTCTTATTCATCTGTTTATTGAATCGCGCCCTCGACCTTTTTTCTTCCTAAGGAACAGAAGGAAACAGTCCCGCCATATCTACCTATCCCGATGTCGGTCGTTCGCCATACTAGCCAAGAGCGTATCTCGACTTTCTTTAGCCGATAGCATCTGGGGCATTCCGGGCAAGATGTCAGAAATATTGCGTGTCTTAAGCAAGTATCCTCATGTTCTATTATTGGAGGACTGCTCACATGCCCACGACGCGAGCATCAACGGAAAGTGCGTAGGGACGTTTAGGGATGGGGCTGCCTGGTCTTTGCAAGGCCAGAAGATCATTAGTAGCAGAGAAGGGGGTATTATAGTCACCAAACACCAGGATTTCCATTTTCAGGCACTTATTTGGGGCCATTACAACAAAAGATGTCGCTCAGAGATTCCCGATAACCATCCTCTGGCGCCCTATGCCTTGACGTTGACACGCCTAATTCGACACGGCCCTTGTATAAAGAGCCGTTATTTGCACATCCAGAGAAGGTATTATCTGGTATCTACGCCTCTGCTCCTCTCACCCAACCACCATCAACCTCATTCCCCATGGCGGACTCTTTCCACCGAGAACTCATCAAAATGCCCGTATGCGGCATCCTGCCAACAAGCAACAGCGGATTTCTATGTGGAAACACTGAGCGAGATTGCTACTAAGTATGTGGAATTCTCACCATGAGCACACCCATGATCTCCGCATCGACTTCAGCAACCGCGAGAGGGCTTGTTACCGTGCATGGTGGCCTGGGAAAGTGAATCGTCACAAGACTGGGCTGGTAAATGTTGCTTGAGAAGAATGCTGATGCAACCTTCAAGTACGTCGACGGGGGTAAACACTGGTTTCTATGGATTCATTACACTTTGCCAAGTCGACCATTTCATCGGTTTATACTACACACACTTGCAATACAATCACCCTCTTTTGGAGTCACAGTTACTACTTACGAGACAAGCGCTCTAATAGCTGGCATTTTGCGGACAATGATGATTCACATAATCCTGTCTATATGATAGAGGCTATTGCCATTGATATAGAACTTGAAGTCGAACCTTGGTTGGTCAATACTAAGATACTCTTAGATATCCTTGTGGCTATCAATGTTACTACATTATACCAGCATCGTTCAAATATGCTAAACTGGTACCCACCACTCGCAATCTATAAGTCGCCACCGTCCTCATCCTGGCCATCGCCCCAGAAAGCCCGAAGGACTACCTTACCATGTTTCAGAAAGTCTCCGCATTTCTCCTGGATCAGCTTCACGGCTGAATTGTGTATGGAGTCGGGAGACTGCTCCATCGTTTCCCGATCAGAGTCCATGTAGGCCAGAATATGCACGACCTTGAGAACTTGGTCATTAGGATCTTTCCGATAGGTCGACTGAATGTAGGTTATTATGGCACCCAACAAGTCCTCCAGTATATCCTCCGCGGCGTCGAAATGGAGTGTTTCGAGACACGGCGGCAAGCCTCTCACTAATATCTGATCGTCTCGGATCTCGTCATCAATCACAGGCAGCCAGATGTCCTTCAGGGCCATGCGCATATACCGAACGTTGAGAAGTCGTGCTCCTGTCGTAAATTCATGTGCTGTGTGAGCTGGCACTGCAATAAGCGCTTTCAGGGTGTCCTTTCTGAGTGCCAGGATTTCGCAAATATCTTGGATGGAACAAAATTCAGCTCCAAAGTAATAGGCACCAACGTACAGAAAGGACTCTAATGGCCCTGTTGCAGAAATCAGGAGTCGAAGGTCTTCTTGTCTTAGTATCGTGCTCCGAAGGGCAATATGACGAACATTATGAAACTGTAGTGGATCTCGTAGTGTTCGACGATTCGGATTCATAGCTTCTAGACTTTGGAGGCTTTGAAGTGCTGCAATGAATCCGCCAATGGAACCTTCGGACAGATCGAGGGGATTTAAAAATATAGTCTCTCTGGCAGTCTTGTTCTTAATATCCAGGCTCTCCAAACGCTGAGGGAAGAGGTTTTCGTGGATTGAAAGAGGCTTACTGAACTTATCGAGTATCTGGGATAGATCTTTAGCTATTGTTTCGAGATATTCGAGGTTGGGTGTTTGAAGAAGAACAAGTGCCCCGATAAACCGTTCCCATCCTGTGATGATGGGTTCTGCCCCTGGGAGACCGAGAATACCGGAAAATCTGTTCAGGGATTTGACCAGCCAGTCTTCCTCGGCGCGTATGTCGTCCGGATAGATATATCTTAGAAAAGCTTGTTTGACTTGCTTGGCTAGTTCTGGGTTCTCAGAGAGCGTCCTACAGAACAGAACCTCAGCTAGAGGCGTTGTTTCAGAAAAGCCAAAGTGGTGGTGGAGGGTTTTCTGCGCTATATAACTCCAGCTCTTACATACTGTAGAGAGGCTAACGAGGGTGTATCGAAGTGTTTTGGCATCGGTGTCTTGTGCGGCGGATACACTGGGGAAGTCCTGGAGATCTCCAGGCCCTTCGTAGCAATGAAGACAAAAGTTCTCGCAAATAATGTATATAAGGGCCGCGTCAAGGTTCTGCAGATCCATGGTGTAGCTTCTAGGAAATATGAGTTTTAAGATAAATGAACTGTAGATTTGGCATATGTCCTGGAATTTGGACGCTTTATAGTGAGCTCAGGCAGCGTCACTGGTAAATGTACTCTGACTCGGTGCAGCCGATCACTGTTAGTTGTTGAGTCTGTGGTTCTGTTACAGTATCTGAGTGATTCAGCTGATGTGCTGTGTTGAAATGGAGTATCATTCGTTCTCGTTGGCAAATGTTAACATGGTCTTCCTCACCTTTCAGCAGTCATTCACTTGGCAGCAGGCCACTTGCGACTGAACTGATTTTCTTAGGATCGTCAGTATGAATGTTCCTACATACATTAGTGGCATTCTGAAAATAGAGAGCTAGACTCTCGATAGTCGACTCGCCGTCCGAGACCCAAGGGGTACTCACCCGTCGCGATGCAATGCAAGCGGCTACAAGTCAGGGCCGTTTATCCTGAACAGCACAATTAAAAGTTAGAGTGCTCCGCATATTGATTGAAGTAAATATACCTTAAGAGTGTCAAGACTACTCCTAAATGCAGTGTCTCTCAGTAGAAGTGACCGTCACATGATGACCAAATTCTAGTAGATACTCTTCACTGTCAAGCAATTCACCAAGTTCGGGGCTGATACTATGAATTCTTAGCTACCATCATAGCTAACTCTCAGTGTTTCTTGGGTTCGGGATGAGCAACACACCAAGACGGCATTTCATATCTCATGGATCAGAAAACGGGTCAGATATCTTAGTGAGAGTCAACCTCATCAGAGACAATCCTTCCACGCCTAGTCCGCCGACAGATGACAGACATATATATCCTCCCGTGTTTTAGGAAAGATCGGCATTTTTGCTTGATTTTCTCCCAAGCCGATCTGCTTATAGCCATCGGAAATTCTGAGGACTCTATGTCAATGCTTG
Source organism: Fusarium pseudocircinatum (assembly GCA_013396035.1). Lineage (NCBI taxonomy): Eukaryota > Fungi > Ascomycota > Sordariomycetes > Hypocreales > Nectriaceae > Fusarium > Fusarium pseudocircinatum. The sequence goes on from JAAOAS010000302.1 coordinate 16,454, forward strand.
TTAAAACCCGTATAACGACATCTCGTAGCTTTTGTTCCGCTGACTGATCTCGAAAAGTCGATAAGATATATTTAGCCAGAGCGTCCAGGGCTGCTAGGATCGTAATCTCCGAGATGTCGAGCTCTAGTACGTAGAGATTCGGTGGGAACACGTCTAGTAAGGCGTGTTCCTCCAGGATGGGCTCTGCGTCTGTTGGACTCCAGGAATCTCTGAAAACGAATCGCATATAGTACACATTGATGAGGCTCTTGGCTGCTGGGAAGTGCTGAGATTCTTCTGAAGTCTCCAAGTGTAACCTTGTCAAGCTATGCTTCTTAGGTCTCAGAAGTTCGCATACATCCTGGAGGGTGACGCCATTATGATCAGAGCGACAATAGCCATAACAAGTAAATTCCTCCAGTGGCCCTATAGATGAAAGGAACGGCCGGAGTTCTTCCCGACTAAAATCAGCATACAGGACCAGAGTTCTCAAGTTGGACAAATTCAGCCGGCTTCCAAGTGACTGTGGATCTGGGTTGAATAAGGACATGTCGCGGACTCCTGGACTAGCCGTCAAGAGTCCTCCCATACAGGCCTCGGATAGATCTAGGATCCTTCGGCGTAACTTGCACTGTTCTTTAGCGGTTCGACATGTAGAGTGGTAATACTGCGAGGGATAACGCATTGTCTCCCTATAAAGAGCGTACGGAACTTTCTCATGGTCTTTTTCAAGTGTCCGCTCTGCATCGAAAGCTCATTGAGGGTAGGGACATGGAGTAGAATAAGGGGGGCAATGGATTCTCCCCATTTCGAGATGTCTGGCACAGAGGATGCTTCCGGAAAGTCGAGAATTCCTGAGAACTTGTTCAACGACTTTGCGAGCCATTCTTCACCAAGACTCCAGTCGTATGTAGAGATTTGTCTTATTTGAGCCATTTTCACATGCTTTCCAAGCTCCGGACTCTCAGAAAGAGTCCTGCAGAATACGAACTCTGCTTTTGGATGTGTTTCGAAGTAGCCGAAATGGTGATTCAGTACCTTCTGCGCGATATAACCCCATCTCTTGTAGACAAGTGAGAGATTGAAGATTGCCTGGCGGCGTTCTATGGCCGCAGGAGGGGGTGCCAAACGGCCTAGGGCCGGCCAATCCCTATGAGGGTTTTGGCGATGAGGGCATATGCTTTCGCAGTTGAGATATATAATCTCCCGTTGGAGGTTCTGGATGAGCATTTTCTTCATGATTGCTTCCCGATATATGATAGTCGGCAGTCTTGTGAGTTTGGAGAGCTTGAGTTGAGCGAGGTTGTAAGCGGGAGGAAACCGGTGCCTCTTATAGTCCAAAGATGAGTTGAATGACTCAAAGTTGCGAACGGTTTCTCTAGGCCATACCCTGTTTCTCACTCAAGTCTCTTCTTGTATCACCGCGTGGTGCACCGCCTGTGATCAACATGCGCTGATTGTCGTCATGAAGCACTGTCGGCGCGGGCTTCCTCTACGAACTGGCCGTCGATCACCCGCCAGCAAGCTGTTTGCATTGTGGTTATCTGTCCCCTTCATTCTCAAATAATGTTGGTAGCATACTAGCTCTAGCTATAAGTCCTACTTTCGTATAAGTTAGATGTTCTTATGACTGTCTCTAGAGGTGTATAAATGCTTTTACTAAGCGGTAACATTCATAATGGCATCACAGGTGATAAGTGAAGTTAAGTAGATTCAAGGTCAAAATACTTGTCGTTTATTAGACTGAGCTGTTTTTGAAAGCTCTCATGGTCTGCTGGCCTACACTATATGTGCTACACAACCTTATGTCTAACTAATCACCGCAAGGCCCCGTGAACTAGCATCAATCTCTATAGTAATATAAAACTACCATCTCTCCCCTCTCAAGAAATAAAGCGCATCTCTGTTTTATCTTCTCACAAGTAGGATAGTCTGGGGTTGAAAGCAGATTTGGCATTCCTTCCGGACGACGACCTAGATCGATATTGATTTCGACATATTTCAGCACTTGGTCCTCAGGGCTGTCGGGACATTTAGATAGAATATATGTAGTGAGTGCGTTAGATAACCCCTCTATTCCTCCAGCCCAAATGTGTAGGATCATCGTTGATAGGTTTGGGGGGAATACAGCCACCCATGCCTGCTCGTGTAGTGTCAACTCGCTTTCTGTCGGCGTCCATATCGACCGAACTTTGATGCTTAGCCAAGTAATATTCTCAAGGGTTCTGGCTGCTGTAAAACGGCGAGCGTTGTAAGGAGTCATTATTGTCGCTTTTGTCAAAGTATCCTTCTTCATCATCAAGACTTGGCATATATCTTGACCTGTGGCTGGATTCGGTTCGTCTGCAATTCTTCCGCGGTACCTGAATATTTCAAGGGGCCCCGTGGCCGATACTAACAGTCGTAGTTCTTCCTGGCTCAAACACACGTGAAACAGATGAAGATCGCGTACATTGTGGAGCTGTAAAGAACTCTTGATCGTTTGGCGAATTGGGTTTTTGAGTGAAAGTTTCTTAACACTTGGAATACTCGACAAGAATCCACCGACACCTGTGTCTGAGAGATCGATTGGACCTGCGTGAGAGTTCGGTCCTCGTAGCATGGTGATCTTGACGGTATTTTGAGGGAAAGTATGCAGATGACTGCTATACGGCTTCCTGAATTGCTGCATCAGATGGTCGAGACCTTGGATATGCAGATTAAGGTATATTGCATTTGGGACTTGAAGCAATATGAGTGGTACAATAAGTGATGACCTCGCTTCTATGCTGAGGTTGTAGGGCGCCGGGGGAAGATTCAGAATGTTGGAGAATTTTTCCAAAGCCTTGAACAGCCAAGAATCATCATCCTTTTCGAGGCCCCAATCTAGCCGAGAGATGTGGTTTAGGATGGACCACCGGACTGAGCGACCCAGTTCGGGCCTTTCGCAAATAGTCCTGCAAAATCCGGCCTGGGCACTCTCATTTTCATAGCCATGTATATGGAAGAGTGTCCGTTGTGCTATATCAGCCCAGCTTTTGCAGAGTAAGCAGAGGCTCAAGAGTGTGTCTCGTCTGCGCCAAAATTCGGCTACCTCAATCGCTAGACTCAGAGCCTTTGGTCCCCCGATAGGACAGTGCGGACAAAACGCTTCACAAATTAGGTATATGATCTCGGGGGGCAAGTTCTGGAGATTCATGTTGTCTGGTGTACTCATGTAGCTGTCATTGTTGCTGAGCGTTTTGTGTTTGCTGTGATGAAGCCGCCTGATGCTACCTAATGTAAGATGTATTAAGAAGTGAGGAGTATTTTGCCTGTGTGTATCGATGCCCTTTATCTTTGTGCCCTGGGGGCTGAAGCCTCTTTTATAACCCTAACCTTATCACAGTTTGGTGTACCGCGCTGGGATATAAGATGGCATTGGCGGATGGAATAATCTATTTGACAAGACTTAGCTAGGCGAACTTGCTGGGCATAAATTTGAGACATGTTATAGTCCGTAGACGGGGTGATCCACTAGAGATATGAAAGGTCCATCACCAAAGTCTATGGTGTTCTAATCTAGGGCTCTATACCGCTACTAATCTTTCACAGGCTCTAAGCACCGGTCGCTCTTGTCCAGTATGACCGGTTATCACATTCCTCTTCTGTCCAGCAGTTATTCACCCATAATCTCATTCGCCATTCAGGGAACTTTAGGGGTTAGTGAATGTCAACTCGGACTTTGGCTGTCTGCTTCTGGCTCCCAGAAAGGCGATACAATGTTGAAGTGTCACATCACTCTCTTTATGAATAAGAGACGGTTTCTGTTGGCATCAGTAACCGAACAGCACCCAAAAACGTCTGTGACCCTGTCTATCTACTGGTGCGTCCTGATCTGCCAACGCTGGGCTTTCTTGCAATGTACCACCAATGGTAGCCGGTGAGTAACCGTACCCCGGAATCTTGATACTGTGGGCGTTGGCTACATGGCTAATCCCTATGTAGTTACAGTCTTGTGCGTGCTTTTGTGTTGTGTGTAGAGTTGGGGGTTTAAGCTAGATGTCAGAACATGTCCGGGCAGTGTCATGAATGCTCAACAAGCCGTCTTGGGAATTTGTGTTTCCAGCATGTTTCCGCAAGTTAACGCCCTCAGTCGCTTATACCAGCCTTTTTGTCAGTTTCTAGGTAGGCAGGTGAAGAAGTAGAACAAAATGGGATTATATTCATGCCAAAAAAATATTGTGTTGAATAGCCTTATTAATAGAGTAGATAAGATCGAAAACAGCATTTCCAAGTTCTATTGGACTAAAACGAGCATCTCTACATAGAAAAATGCGGCAACATTGTGTTTTCACCGACCTCGTCGCAGCTATACCATGAAAACGGTGCTACCGTGGTAGTTATACACCCGTTTTCAAGCCATAATGAACCACATTCTCTACGGAGTGATTCCTCTTCTTCTGCGTTCGTTGGCCGTCTAACAGGCATTACCCACGGTGCTGGATTTGGATAGTCTTTGTCTATAAAATGCAGAATCACCTCTCTCAGCTTTTGCTCCTGGGGAGATTGTCTGTAGGTAGACGATATGTAAGACCCCAAAGCCTCTCGATATCGAGGTGCGTCCGTGTGGCTATGGTCAAGGCATAGCGTCTGTAGGTTCGGTGGGAACACATTGAGCAGGGCATCCTTTTCAAGGTCTAGGGTGTTGCGTCTCAGCGTGGAGATATCGCACAATACTCCTGCGTTGACTCGTAACTGTTGCAGCTTGACTAGCTGAGCTATGGCAGTAGGTGGCCGTTCTGAGCTGTACATCCTCAGGACAACTCTCTTGAGTGTATCTTTCATGGGTAGAAGCATCTCAAAGATCTCCTGAGATGTAACAAGGTTGGTGGTCTGTGACCAACCCGTGTCTTCAACTTCCCTATAAACGAACTCTTCCAGTTTTCCTGTGTTGTTGATGAGCCTCTGCAGCCCGCTCTTCGGCAGGTACGCATTACCAATCCGAAGCCTGCGCAGCTTCTGAAGTGGGAGTTTCTCTGGGAGACTTTCAAAGTTAGGTCGCGATATGGAGAGCGTCTGAAGGTTGTCCAGCATTATGAGAAGTTCCCCTAAAGTATGTAGATATGCTTGAACCTGTGGTCCCAGATCCCAGATGGAGGATATTTCCTGCTGCCCGACCGAAAGAGACTCGAGCTTCTGGGTCAGAGCTTTGTTCCGCATGACGGCTTCCATACGGAATCTTTGGAAGATCAGCGGATTATAACGGTCGTGAACGACGAGATGCTTGAGGTTGGTTGCCCGAAGTAGAATAATCGGCGCGATAAAATCTCCCCATGTGGCAACAGAGCTCTGCAAGTAGAGCGGCTCTAGCCCAAACAAGCACATATACCTAGCCATGGATTCCTTAAACCAAGGCTGGCAGAAATACTCCTGGTTGAAGCCTGCGTTTAGCTCGAGGATGGCCACTTGCAACTGCTGGCCAAATTCTGGATTCTCGCAAATTGTCCTGCAGAAAAGAATCTGCTGTCGATCATCTGAATGTTTGAAGTAGTGATGAAGAATGTTCTGTGCAACACATCCCCACCTCTTGCATGTCCTGCTAAGGTTGATGAGAGCCGGGCGGTTCTCATCCTTCTTATTGGATATTATCTGCTCGTGGGAGACGGAATGTTTGTCCTGACAATGTAGACAGAAATGCTCGAAAATCTGATATAAGATCTCTGCCGGGAGTGTTAGGTTTTCCCACATGACGGGCTATATCGGATATGCCTCGATTTTGTTTCTTCGATATCTCAATAAGATAAATCAGGGATTAAATACGTGTGTCCCTGGCTGATGCCTCGAAAAGCCAGAAAAGGTGTCGAAACTTTGGCTGGTAGGATGATGAATGGTTAGAGAACCTGCAGAGCTTTTGCTAAACGCGAAATTCCTGATGGCCAGGTCTTTTGTTGCGTGTAACTGATGGGTTAAGCTTTCCTAAGTCCTCTTGTAAGGCTATAGTTCAAGTGGTGCTGGTCATTGGGGTCATTAATAGATGGTTAATACAAGACAGGATGAGTATGAAGAAGAAGGACCGTGGGGGAACCGTGGGAGGACTCGTGACGAGACTTTATAGGCAGAATGAACAAGCTTTGATACAAGATTAAGTGTTGTTGATGTGAGTCTAGGTATTTGGTGAAAGACTATCTAGGTGAGCAACTGTATTCTATAGCTTGTAACTGTATCACTTGATGTGATCTTCTAATTTGCTGATTACTGTTTGACTTTGCAAAATATCTGTCTCAGAACACTGATGTGACGTTCTTAACTTCGTTGCCCCTGGATCCATTCAGCTTGAGGGATTTTAAAAGTCAAAACTGAGGCTTCTTCGCCACTTCGTCCACGAACATGTATTTAGATAATTGAAGAAATTAATTTTGAGTATGTAAATACTTGCTGTTGAGAGCCTGGCATATGCTCTTACAACCAACGATGTTGAATATCTGAAAAACAGTAACAACTCCTATACGCCCAAGTAAAAGAAAAGACCCATCCTGTCAAAAGCACATCTATCCAGCTCGTTTACAATCTGATCATTCTAGGGTATCACAACTTTTCACCTCCTGTCAAAACATCCCGAACCTCAACAACGCCATCCATCCTTCCAAGAACCAAAACCTTAGCATCCTCATCAAAAGCCCCAGACATTACCATCTCGTCCGTAGTCTCATCGTACACAATCGTTCCCGTCGCAACATCCATGATGTCGAAGCCATCTTCAGTTCTGCAGAGCATGTATCGGCAATCGGGTGAGATAGCAATGGGCCACCCCTCACAGGGTCGCACCGCGTTGAGATTGTAAGACGTCAGGTCGTTGGCGGAAGGGATCCAGATGTGGACGCTTGTTCCCCAGACTGAGACGATGCGTCGACCATCGGGACTGACTGCTAGAGCGCGGGGGTTGTTTGAGCCGTCGATCTCAAGACGGCGAATTGTCTTGCAAGTCTTGGTGTTGGTGATGCGCAGCGTTCCGTCGCGTGAGATAGTGACGAGGCTTTGGTCGGGGAGGAAAGCAGCGTGAGTAACTGCGTCGATGTGGCTCAGAACCTTTCCGACTCGGACTCCGTTCTTCACGTCCCAAACTCCGATGCGATTCCTCGCTTCACCGACCGCAATGAGTCTCCCATCACGGCTCCAAGCAATTGGCTCACCCTTAGCCTCCTTGAGCTCACAAGCCGTCTTTCCACTAACATAGTCCCTCAGGAAGACAGTGCTAGAGTGGTGAAAGTCGAAGCCTCCTGTAAACTGAACGGTCCAGTCCCTGATAGTAGCCAGCTTCGAGCCATTGGGTGAGAAGACAGCGCGAGAGCCACTTGTCTTGGAGTAGCCGCTCTGCGTCTTGATGTCAAAGACGTCGATCCAGGATTGAGAGGTTTGCGCAGCTGTGTAGATTGCAAAGACAGCTGAGGTTGAAGGGGAGATGCCTACTGAGGCAATCTCTGCCTTGCTACAGGAGCGGCTGAAGCGACGTGTGATTTCCATGAGTGCTGTTGGGTCTCTTGCACTTAAAGACTGAGATCTTGATGATGAAGTTGAAGGAGATGCAGATGATTGTCCCCTGTAGTGTGGTTAGTCATGAGCTCGAGGTTGAAAGGGGCTGGACTTACATGATGTTGACGATGATGGATAGTCAATAGAGAGTGAAAAAATTTGGAGAAGATATCCAAAAGTTTTGTAAAATCTTGATATGATTGTATTGTTTGTAGTATTGTTCTGTAGAGTGTAGCTTGAAGGTATCGCCAACTTCCAAAAAACCGGCGATCACCTTGATCTTTAAACAAACCGCGAAGCCCACCACGATGACTCCTCCCTGCGTCTAAGCACACCGAATCTTACAGATTGCTAATCACATCCCTCGATTTGGCGAGGCTCAAAAGCGACTTCGTTAGAAAATTTCACGTTATTCTCAGCATGTAGTGTAAAAGGCCGAAGACATGCAGCGGTAGGGGTGAGTCACTAGTAACACCCGCCGGTCTCCGCTGGAGATACACGGAGGGGAATCCGGCGTGGCAGAATTAGGGATAGCGTTGATGACATGGGTGCCGGCCTCGTTATTTTTGGACGTGAAGAGGGCATTGGAGGTTGTAAGAATGAGACTCAGCGGGTTCATGATAGCCCGCATCTTGGCATTGTATGCAATGACTCTGATGATCAGTTACTCCTACTGAGACTCGAGTAAATCACTCCAACTGCCCGCTTACAGCTCATCTTCACGCCTTTGGGATCTTCATTGTGATGTGAAAAGGTGAGATGGAGACCCCCACAACCCCATGAGCTGCGATGCGGGGAGTATGATTGAAAATGGTCTAGCTTTCTGAGCCAAAAACTCCAAAACGAGACTACGTGATGGTCCATTAGAAAGCAGAAATGGAATCATTGATTATGAAATCACTGCTTTGTAAATCTTCGCCATTCAGCTCATGAACTAGAGTTACAATTGCGTCCGATCACGGAGAGAGACAACAGATAGATTTCATCATGTTCAATTCATCATTTCATTCAGGCATGATCACACTGATCATACCAGACTTATTCGTCATTTCGACCCATCAAGGTGTCTTTGATGCGCGCCAACAAGAGCATTCAGCTCCACCATTAACTCATTCATAACTCCCAATGCTACTCCCAACAAACTCCTTCTTTTTTAGTTTTCACACTTCCACACGCTCAAGCACCGAAGGCCTCCTCATAGTTGGTCATGCATGATCGGTAGCGAACAGAGCTCGTCTTCAGAGCCTCCATGGCCTGCTGAAGACCCTCCTTGGAGATAGGAATCTCCTCGATCCACGACTTGAGTCCCTTGTCGGCAGCAAGCTGCAACATCTCAAGCATCTCACGTCGGCTGCCCAAGTGCGATGTTCCGATGTAGCAACCGTTGGTGATGAAGTCCTGGTTGCGGATGGAGATACCATCACCACCGGGAAGACCAACGGAGTTCCAGTGGCCGTGCACATCGAGCAGGCTGAGGTACTCGCTGAGAGCGAAGCCCTCAAAAGAAGTGGCAGTGTTGATGATGATGTCGAAGGACATCTCGTGGCCCTTGGTCCAGTCCTTCTCGCCAGTGGCCAGGAAGCCATCGGCACCCATCTTGCGAGCGTCGGCCTCCTTGGCTCGTGAACGGGAGATGGCCCAGACTTCAGCACCAAGAGCCTTGGCGAAGATGACACCGTAGTGGCCGAGACCACCGATACCAACGATACCGACCTTCTTGCCGGGTCCGGCGCCGAGACGCTTCAGTGGGCTGTAGACGGTGATACCGGCGCAGAGCATGGGAGCAGCTTGGGTGCTGGAGAGGGCTTCGGGAATGGGGTAGACCCTATGAATTGTAAGTTAGTGAGATCAATTGGGTGGGCAAGTGTACTCACCAGTACTCATGCACTCTGCTGTGAGAAGAGTAACCACCCTGAGTCTTGAAACCGGTATCGAGGTAATCAGCGCCATAGGCGTCGATCTGGTGCTTACAGTAGGTCTCGTTGTCATTCTTGCACTGATGGCACTCAAGGCACGACCAAACCTGGGCACCAGCACCGACACGGTCGCCGACCTTAGCGAGAGTGACCTTTTCACCAACACGGAGAACCTTGCCAACAACCTCGTGGCCTACAGCGAGAGGATAAGGGCAACCGCCCCAGTCGCCGCTGATGGTGTGACGATCACTGGCGCAGACACCACAGCACTCGACCTTGATGTCGACATCGTACTCGCCAAAGGGACGGGGCTCAAACGAGTTCTTCTGGAAGTCGGTCCAGTGCTCGGCGCTGGGGGACTGAAATCCCTGGAATTTTTCGGGAACAGACATGATGATTATGGAAGTGTGAGTGTTGAGATGACGAGAAAGAGAAAGTAAAGCAATTGAGAGCAAGTCAATTGGGGTTTCTCTTCCTTATAAAGCTCATCTCATGACGACGAGCCGACCAGAAACCCCCACTCGTCGAAACAACCTCAGAGCTCACCCCTCATCGCGTCGACTACCGTATCCGTTACGTGTGAGGGGCACTTTTTTTTCTCTACTACGACCCCTCCATCATGAAAGATCATCTGATTCGAGTAAGCGACGCGGTTTGGGGGGAGTAATTGAAGTGTCGCATTGAGAGATTGGGGGTTTCGGGACGCTATGCCCGAATTGCAGACAGGCGACATGCGATAGCCGATAGCCGATGTGAGCATGTCATTGGTTGAGGGGCCATCATGACTCTTGACATGAAGCTCGGATTATCGTGGGCCGCCGGAGTCTGAATTCCTCCACCAAGAATCGTGGGGGATGAGGTAGCATGAGACGAGCTGCATTGGCGATCTGTGAGGAGGTGGCTCGAGATGTGTTTTATAGTTCCATTTGTCCTGATGGGGGTATCCTTTCATACGGGCATCATATGTTCTAGACCTTGCTATATCATGTCTTGTCAAGGCGTAGTCAAGTTGTATCCAAGTCATTCCTCCTCATGACCACAAATTCGGACACTCCAAACCGAAATCTCGCAAATCTAAATACCGAACTTCGCTAGAACCGTCCGAAAACCTCACTGCTTCTTCCAATCCTTCTTCTTCAAAGCCCTCGACTCTCCCAGTCCAATTCCCAGCAGAAAGCTCACTCTCATAGTCATACCAAGATACACAAACGGCACATTCCCCCAATCACTAGCATTCCACGCCATGACATCCCAGTAAATACTCGACCCAAGCTCACTCATCGAAAACAAGTGTCCCAGATCCGCAATAAGTAGTACAAGCAGGACAGTCCTCCAAACACGCAGATCCGCTGTAGATCGCAGAACGAGCGCTTCGTTGAGCGCAAAGAAGAAGAACATATTGGCGAGCTGCGACATGGCCACAGATGTAGCCTTTGGTGTCTCTGCTGGTGCTGAAGATGCATGGAGGAGGTTCAGGTAGGTGTCTTGGCGGAAGTGAGTGTAGAAAGCACCGGTGAGGGCGGAGATGGGTTCAAGAATGAGGAAGAAGATGCGGTAGATGGGATGGATGCGGAAAGCCACTTGGGAGGGCCTTGGAGTTGGAGTGGTCATGATGAAGGTGAGTTGATGTGATCACGGAAGGTGAATTGTGTCTTTTGATATGTTGCTATGTGGTGATGATGAAACAAGCTCTCAGAAACTTCAGTATGGATCCTTGACGCGGGAAAAACTTGATCCACTGTCTTCCCCACGACAGCCCTGTAGCATTAGACTCTGGAAGGGCTGCATCCTGAGACAAAGTTGAAGATTGCTGGAATTGAGATGCAATATTGGATATTTTAGCATGAGACCTACTAATCTACGAGTTATAGCACTTGTCTTGAAGATAGCAATTATCGACCTTGAAGCAGGGTGTTCCTTAGGGTAGCCATGACGTTCAGACTCAGGACACTTCGACCAAACTGTCGAGGTCTAGACCTTCAAGACTTAAAGCTTCAGGGTAAAGTCAATCTGGGCTCATATAAATCCAGATCAGCCCAAATGGAGAATTTCCCAGCCGTGGCTGACTGGTTCCATGGAACCGGTATCGGAATGCCCGGTTCACCAATTATAAGCCCAACTCAAGTTCTTCTCAACGACTTGTCGATCACTTCCTCAAATCGGTCAGATTTTTTCGTTCTACGGGTTTCAGGGACTGATCTACGCCAATCCTTTCGCAAACAGTTTCAGGCTTGAACCATCGACTCGTGAAGGGACAATGCTGTTACTGAAACTGCAAAATCAGGGTCTTCAGCCCCTGCGGATGAGATCAGTCAGTGAGTCCAGCTAAATCCGGGGTTGCTTTGGGGGATTAGCTTATTTCGGGTGTTGATCCAGACCCCTGGAAGGCCTGGACGCATTGAGTGTTGCACTGCGTGGATTCTCGAAGTAACGCTGTTGTTGTGGTGAATCAATGTTACACAGCCATTGGCCGTTGGAAGTCTAGTCAATAGGGATCAACGGTGTTGATATGAAGGCCCAACATTGCTGCTACTTTGCAATCACAGTTATTGCCGCCCTGTTGCATTACTCAGTGCCTGCAGATTTCTCTACGGAGAAGATTCAGCACCGGGAATAAGAATACGGAAAGTTTGCATCGCCACTTTGAGTTTCTTTCGCCCTGTTTGGTAGTGTTGGCTGAGGATGGCTTGGAGGCTTGATGGAGGGGCGGCTAGCGACATGTGCTACTGCTACCGTGTTCAAGGGACCTCACCGCTACAGATTGAAAAAAAAGCAAAGAGAGTTTTTACCGTCATAATCTTTAGCTTCGTAACCATCTTCTTCAACGACGTAGTATGAGCTCGTTCAGAGACCGGACCGAGGAAGAAGAGAATCGCGGGCCCCGAAGAAAACTGGAACCGTACGATCCACCTCCACTCGATAATAAATCAAGAAATCGTTGTCCTTCCCGCATTCCAAGACTTCCTTCTGGGGCAGCGCTAGCTCACAAGTGCATGTCATCGTGTACTGTAGATGGCGTTAAGCATGACTTGGGACCAGTCGCCTTACATCACCGCCAAGGGTCGTTTAGTATCGTGGCTCGCCCTATGGGGCACTAGCTTTTGTTAAGAGATACTTTTGATGTCTTCCCTTTTCTAGACGACACCCTCTCCTTCTTTTATTCCCCTGATCATCCCGTTCCTCTGACTCGTCTTGTTGTGTTGTGCCGTGCTGTGCTGTGCTGTACGTACAGCGAAAACCCAATCAGGGACCCCCTGTTTCTCAGATCCCTTCAGTGGCAGTTCAGTTCGCCCTTTAAATTGAAGCCCCCCTGTCTTCCGTTGACTTTACCGGGATTGCTAATCGCAACGGTTTTTTTCTCAAGAAGCCTGCTCTTCCTCCCTCACATCCATCTCCATTCCTTTTCGACTCCTTTTTCTGCTGTTCTTTTTCTGCTTTTCTGTTGGGATCAGCACAGAGCGTATAACGAGTCCTAAACTAAAATACCCTCTGAAACCTCCGTCTCTTTTTTTTGAGTTGTTTGCTTCGTGTACCGTTGCCACCCAATACCAAACGACCCAACGCCAGAAACGGGCCCAACGCAAATCAAGGTTCCGCGAAACTTAAAGGAAGGCCTGAGACCGCCCCTACGACCAGACCAGGCCATACCATACCGACCGCCCGATCGTAAACAACAACGACAGAGGTCAAAACCTGCGACGAGCGCATTCATTTAGCTCGTTGCTCTTCACTGCTCGACTATTTGGTCGACTCGACATTCCTTCATATTCATCGTTGCTCGATCATTTGCGTTTCCAGCTCCGGTAGTTCCAGCACAGCCTGCTTGGCCTTGATACACGTTCCTTTCTCTAGTTCGACAGTTTTGCTACCACCTCGAATATGACCAAGCGCATTTTCCCCATCGGCGACTGGGCTCCTGCTCAAGAGGCCATGTTGGAATCTCCCTCCGAATCTTCGCCTTTGGGCATCTCGACGCCTGCCCAGACTGCGAACACCACTCTCCATCCTGAAGCAGCCGCCATGCACACAGCTGCCCCCCCTCGAAACCGCAGCATGAGCCTTTCTATGCCCTGGCGACGTCCTAAATCATTTGCTTTTGGCCATGACCATTCTCATTCACAGCATCTTTCTCGGCATTTTAACGATCTCGCTGTTGACGATACCGAAGACGAGTTCCACGATCTGAACAGCGCCCATCACGAGACCCAGCACCAACACCACTTCCACACTCCAGGTGCCAAGCAGATCAAAGGCATGTTTCGCCGCGCTTCACTGTCGATCAACCGAATGGTTCATCGACGACCTTCGATTGCTGAAGATGTTGAACAACCCGAGACTGGTAGACCTACTACTTCATACAACAATGCGCACTCAACTTGGAGTCGTCTTCGACAAGCAACTGTTCGTCGCTCACGATCGATTTATGGATTTGACCTGAAACATGATCAGAACGCCTACAACTACGAGAACTCCTCACATCTCCCAATTCCCGGTTTCCGTGGCGAGCCACCCGTCATTCCCAGCAACTCTGGAGCTGCTGCTAAGGCCTCAGCTGCTATGCAGAATGAATACCTTGCTCGTCAGGGACTGTACAATTTGTGGTTGAATCCCAGCACCAACGACGAGAGCAACGATCGTGAGAGCGGAATCGGAATTACAGTGACACTTCCTGGAGCTGAGAGTGAGACTGAGATAGAGCAAAATGCTGCTATTAGCACGATCGACTTTATCTCTAGACTCCCTGCAGAGCTCGCTATTCATGTCCTCGCAAACCTCGATGCTCCAGCACTCACCAAGGCCAGCATGGTTTGCAAGAACTGGAATAAGATTGTCAGCAACCAGCACATCTGGCGTGAGTCTTGTCTTCGTGAGACTACTGCCACTTATGCTACAAGTGAGCCTGTTGCGCCTGGAAGTGGTCTCGGAGTTCCTGCTATTTCACCAGCAAATGACTGGAAGGATATTTACCGTGTCAAGCAGGAGTTGAGCCAGCGATGGAAGACTGGCAAGGCCAGACCTGTCTATCTGAACGGACACAAGGATAGCATCTACTGCCTTCAGTTTGACGAGTAAGTTATTCGGTCCTTTTACAAGTGTTTTACTAACCTGAAAAGGCACAAAATCATTACTGGTTCCCGAGACAAGACGATTCGGGTCTGGGATATGCATACCCTTGAATGCACCCTCATTATTGGACCACCCGAGGTCATCGCCGAACCCGACATGCTCATTGATGAGGATGGCAACCCTACTCATTTCGCTTCAGGATCCTCCGACAACGAAAAGTCAAACTTCTCTATGCCTCGCAGTACATCATTCCCTACACATCACATGGCCTCTATTCTGTGTCTGCAGTATGACGACGAGATCCTGGTCACTGGATCCTCTGACTCTACCTGCATCGTTTACGACGTACGCGCAGGATACCGTCCTATTCGCCGACTCCGACACCACACCGCAGCGGTTCTCGATCTTGCCTTTGACGACAAGCATATCGTCACATGCAGCAAGGACTTCAGCATCTGTGTCTGGGATCGCCACACGGGCGACCTGATCAAGCAGCTTCGGGGACACAGCGGACCTGTTAACGCAGTACAGATGCGGGGCAACACCATCGTGTCTTGTTCGGGAGATTTCCGCGTGAAGTTGTGGAACATTGAAACAGGCAAAAATATTCGTGAGTTCACGGGGCACACCAAGGGGCTTGCTTGCTCCCAATTCTCCGAAGATGGCCGATACATTGCATCTGCTGGTAACGACAAAGTTATCCGCATCTGGGATGCCAACACAGGCGAGTGTCTCCGTGAGATGCGCGCCCACGAGAACCTGGTCCGCAGTCTGCACATAGATAGTGTGAGCGGCCGACTGGTTTCTGGAAGCTACGACACCGACATTAAGGTGTGGGACATGGAAACTGGACACCAGCTGCTCGACTTTCCCAAGTGGCACGCAAGCTGGGTTTTGAGTGCGAAGAGCGATTACCGTCGCATTGTCAGCACAGGACAAGACCCCAAGATTTTGATAATGGATTTTGGTGCCGATGTTGATGGTATTGAGAATATCGAGAGTGCCGGGCCTCTACAGATTGAGGGAGGGTTTATCTGAGCCGAGCATGCGACGGAATAATACCATTGGGGGGATACTAATATGCCAGACGAACACGATTGAACTGGCTTTTACGACTTTATGACATGGAAGGGTTGCTAGACTGATTTTGAGATGTAAGGCAGCATCAGGGCATGTTGGATGGACATGGACATGGACATGGTGCATGCGTGCAACCTCAGGGAGCACATTTGAGATCGGGCGATGGATCTATCGCTCATGAGGATTACTCGCCAATAGCGTTGATGAGCGATCTGGATCACATAGACTGCGTCTGGAGTTTATATAAATGAATTTACTTAACTATTGCTTTCGAGTCCTGGGATCTTCCGAGTCTCTGATTCTGTGCTTCGTTTCACGACGGACGGTGAATTAATTTGTTTAAGTGGTTACAGGGTTCATGGCCGATGCGTGAAACAAGGGAGTCCGAGATCCACGGGAACGCGCATCGATATCGAAATGCGGGATGAAAAAGGATGCGGAGTGAAACACATAGCGTGTGATGGATAAACGTAGATCATGTGAAGGGAACAGATTTTGCATAAACACGCACCCTGAACTAATTAATATATATCATGTCTGCATCTGCATGTTCGCTGTTCATCTGACTTTGAGGGACTATCCTGTGCTATATCGGGTAGGTGGTATAGATTTAGAGTAATTGTTGTACCACATGCAGGCAACCGTTGACCTTAAATGCGACTCTACCTTACCCCCGGAGTGATATGCATTGTGAGGTGAGGTGTTGGATTGGGCTGGAATGCGCTTCATGGTGTGGCGGGATGTGGGGAGCTGTGTTTTGAAACAGGGGACCACAAGGGGATTTGTTGGCTGTGATGGCTTCAAAGCCACCGACATTCAATATTTGCGAAAATCAATGGCATTGATCCAATATCAATAGCTCCAAAACTTGCTTTTTAGCACTTTCATACTCGGTTCTGACTCTGAATGGCTTCATAACCGCCACTACTTAGATCCAGCCAAGGAATAGCTGAGACCCCTACTGTAAATCCCTTTAATTAGCATCACCTCACGTACCGGAGCCACCTCGGCCGCAACATGATTAAGCGCTTAAGAGATGGTAGTCGCGCGCGTGTTTGGAAGGGTCCTGGGACAGCGAGGGGGATTCTATGCCGTGGCGCAGAGAGAGTGGGAATGTCTTGGTAATTAAACGGACCATGGCGTAATGCTTCAGTAGGAGAGGAATGTAAGTTTCGTCTTGTATTGAGTTTCTGTAGGAATGGTGGATGACATGGGTGCGTGAAATTAGAGTATGTGAAGCTAATAGTTTGTCGATACCACGTTACTGGTAGCCACGGGGTATCTTTACAGCGAGAGCGAGAAGCTACCTACCCACTTTGTTTTGGGTGTTACAGTGAATCATAGCTCTGAGATGTATGATCTGGTGGTTTGAACCTGTGATGGCTTCTTTAGCCTCGATATGAGTAGAATTGCCGCTGTTTAGATCATGCCCCGGTTCTTTTGATCCGGGAGATGTAGCGTGAGCCACCCGCTGGCTTGTCCGGGGTCGTCCAGTGAAACAGGGCGCTAGACTGATTTCGTCGCGGTAGAGGTACTTTCCCTTTTTGTCGAGAGATCAAGGGTGTTCTCTTCGGTAACTGGACGAGCTTGTTCTGTTCCCCTTTCCCGTTTCTCCAAAGGATCTCTTTTCCTGCATCATCGCCTCGACTCGACGTTCATCACCCTATCCTATACATCGTCCAACGCATCCTTGAACTTCTTTGTATCATAATCATTATCGTTTCATGTTTTGCTCTGGCCTGGTCGGCCTTGTTTGAAACGGTCCGTGATGCTGCCATAGCCAATGACGATCACTTTAATCTTGTCTAGCTTCAGCCCCCCTTGAAAGAGTGAACAGACAATTCGATGGACAACTCCACTCCAATGGCAGGTCCTCGGAGGCAGAGACGGCGGATGGCGTCCGAGGAGAGCTACCACGATGAGATCCCTGTTCCTGTACCTGGTCAGGGCAGCAACAAGGTAAGTCGAGTCAATAGTGCATGTCACATATAATCATCCCAACCGTGTATACATATCTATCCTTACCCTGTCTTGTCTACTCTTCCCTTTCTTCCGTTCCATTTCAAGTCAGTCGAAAGCTACCACACCCACACCCTCCACCACGACAGTCAGTCTTTATCGTGTGAACACGCGATCGCGTGTGTCTCTCCTTGCCTCTCTTTTTTATTCTTGATATTCCTGCTTGTCTGGGACAGCGTCATCTTTGATCACCACCCTCTCTTTTTATTTTGCCTGCTTTTGAAGAACAAAAGCCAGCGCCCGTCTCTCCCTTGAATACACTTGTTTCTTGGCTTTTAAGATTTTTGGTCTTATTTTATTTGGCCTATCTTCCTGGTAAGTTTTATCGGCGAACAAGCCTCAATATGCAAGCGGAACAAGGGACCAACAACACATGCGAACCCTCATGTCTCTCAAGTGCCGCTTTCGAGCATTGCCGGCCGGATCATGATCCTGATCGTGATCATGTAAACAATTGATTCCTAGTGGTCTCAGCGTTTACAGATCCTGCTCGGCTGTACACCCTTTCGGTGCCACTGTCCAAAGCTGCCGAGATATATCATCACCTGCCTCACTTGGACTCTTGCGGCTGTCGACAGTGTCAGGCTGCCAATTCGATTCAGTCACTGCACTTCACTCACTTAGGTTCTGCCAGTGCCATTGTTGTTGTTATTCTCTGCCTTATTTATTCTCTTCTGTTCCTTCGTCTATCCTCTCTTTTCATCTTCTCTTCACCATTGTGCAGATTATTGTTCACTTCCTTTGTTCACCTCGATCTACACAAAACTCAATCCAGCCCCAACCTGAGTTGACAGCTTTCTCGAGCTTAATACTGAGGTCTCCTCTTTTCTCTCCCCTCCCACTGCTTCCCCCAGGTTACTTTGGCGTATGATTTCCTCCAATTTTCGCAAAACAAAACACGAAAATACAGGCATACTGACTTTATCCTTCATAGCCATCTGCAATATCAACACACTCTCTAGAGCGATACTATACCGCTACACCCCAGAAACAACGATTTAGCTGGCTATTCATCGTCATCATGGGGCTTTCGACTATCGTCACGGCCTCCCTCTTGGCCATGCGCCTCTTCACCCTCCCAGCTTCGGCTGCTCCTCAGGCTATTGAGGTTGAGGTTGATGTCGCTGCTCCCGCGGCCTCTGTCTCTACTGCCGCACCGGCCTATCCTGCACCTGCTTCGCCGGAGTCTGCCACTCCCGAGCCTCCTGTGTACTCGGCTGCCGCTGCTGCTGGTTCTTGGTGGATGTCCGACATCAAGCGTCAGGGTATCGTTGCCTATGGCTCCGCCGACTACAAGATCTTCCGCAACGTGAAGGACTACGGTGCCAAGGGTGATGGTAGCTCTGACGACACTGAGGCCATCAACGCCGCCTTTTCTGACGGCAACCGCTGTGGCAAGGGCTGTGACTCTTCTACTACCACTCCCGCGATCGTCTACTTCCCTGCTGGTACCTATGTTGTCTCCAAGCCTATTCTCCCCTACTACTACACCCACATGATCGGTGATGTCAACAACCTTCCTGTTCTCAAGCCGACTGCCAACTTTGAGGGCATGGCTGTCATTGACGTCGATCCCTACAACTCGGACGGCTCCAACTGGCACACCAACCAGAACAACTTCTTCCGACAGGTCCGCAACTTCAAGATTGATCTCACCGGCATGCCCAAGAGCTCCGGTACTGGTATCCACTGGCAAGTCGCCCAAGCTACCTCTCTTCAGAACATCGTCTTCCAGATGATTGAGGACCCCAGCGACGACAACAAACAGCAAGGTATCTTCATCGACAACGGTTCTGGTGGCTTCATGACCGACCTCACTTTCATCGGTGGTCGATATGGTGGCTTTTTTGGTAGCCAGCAGTTCACCAGCCGAAACATGACTTTCCGCAACTGCAACACTGCCGTCTACATGAACTGGAACTGGTTGTGGACTCTCAACGGCCTCGACATCTCTGGCGCCAAGGTCGGCATTGACATGACTGCTGGCGGCAACGTTCAGAACGTCGGCTCTATTCTCCTTACCGACAGCAAGATTGCCAACACTGCAGTCGGTGTCTTGACCAACTACAACCCCGCCCAGCCCGATACCAACGGCACCCTTATCATCGATAACGTCGACATGTCCTCTGCTGTCCCTGTCGCCGTCAAGGGTGGTGGATCTAGTGCTACTATCCTCGCCGGCAACGCCAAGATTGCATCCTGGGTCCAAGGTCGTGCCTACAGCGGCGGCAGTGGTAAAGCTATCCAGGCCACTCAGACTCCCGTCACCAAGCCCAAGGCTCTTCTCGACTCCAAGGGCAACGTCGTCACCAAGAGCAAGCCTCAATACAATAGTGTCCCCGCTGCCAACTTCATCTCCGTCAAGTCCAAGGGTGCCAAGGGTGATGGTAAGACCGATGATACTGCTGCCATTCAGGCTGTCTTCAACAGTGTCCAAGATGGTCAGATCGTCTACTTCGACCACGGCGCTTATGTCATTACCGATACTGTCAAGGTTCCCAAGAACATCAAGATTGTTGGCGAGGTCTGGCCTCTCATCATGGCTGGTGGCAACAAGAACTTCAAGGATCAAGCCAACCCCAAGCCCGTCTGGCAAGTCGGCCAAGCTGGTGATGTCGGCAACGTCGAAATCCAGGACCTCATGTTTGAGACGCTCGGACCCCAGCCTGGTGCTATCTTGATGGAGTTCAACGTCGCTGGTTCTACTCCTGGCTCTGCTGGCCTCTTTGATGTCCACTTCCGCGTTGGTGGCTCTGCTGGTACTCAACTTCAATCCGACAAGTGCAAGAAGAACCCCAAGGTCAAGGCCGATCCCAACCCTGAGTGCCTTGGTGCCTTCATGCTCTTCCACATGACCAAGCAGTCTAGCTGCTACCTTGAGAACACCTGGTTCTGGGTTGCTGACCACGAGCTCGACCTTGGAGATCACTCTCAGATCAACCTTTACAATGGCCGCGGAGTTCTGATTGAGAGCACCAAGGGCGCTTGGCTGTGGGGTACCGCTTCTGAGCACAGCGTTCTCTACAACTACCACCTTGAGGATGCCTCTAATGTCTACATGTCGCTCATCCAGACCGAGACTGCTTACATGCAGGGCAACCCTGACGCTACCGTCCCTTTCACTGTGAACAAGAAGTACTTCGACCCTGACTTCAAGGCCACCTGCACCGGTACCTCCCAGCGATGTGCTCGTACCTGGGGTCTCCGCGCTGTCAACTCCAAGGATGTCTTCATCTATGGAGGAGGCCTCTACAGCTTCTTTGACAACTACGACCAGGTCTGTGTCGGCGAGAACAACTGCCAGGACAACATGATCGACATTGAGAGCTCGCAGGTGCACCTTTACGGCATCAGCACCAAGGCCTCTGTCAACATGGTCAATGTTGATGGCAAGTCGGCGATCCTTGACAAGGACAACCGCAACAACTTCTGCGCGGCCATCGCGCTCTTCTCATCTTAGGAAGATGAAGTCGACGCACCGCCTTATGGCGTGCCTCCTTACGCCTAGCCAACGCGAAATACCCGAGCGACACGTGCTCATTGCTGATTATGTGCTTTCAACGTGCCTCTGATTTTTCTTTCTTCTTTTTTTCCATAGGGTCTTTTTTGTTCCAGGATGGAACTGGAGTTTCGGATAGTAAGCGATGAAAAACGCTTTTGATAACTGTACCTCACTCAGAGTAGACAGGGTAGCTGAATGAATCAAGTTGAGACAAGAAATGGATCCCCAAATGTGATATTGTGATAAGTCTGACGTGCTGTGCTGTGATGCTATGACGTAGCCAGAAGTCATGATGTTTGACCGCGGGGACGTTGTGGTCACAAGACGGTTAGTAGATAGAGCCTAAGAACAAAGGACAAAGAAGCACATGAAACAAAGAGTAGACCAAAAACATCTCAACCTTGTACATGTTTCTTACCTTTGTATCAGAAGGACTACGAAAAGGCAAAAAGATGCTGCTGGAGATCGAACCATCAAACCAGCAAAAGCGAAGCTGAGTCCCGAAGGAGATGAGAAGCGGAGTGATGTAAGGAAAATATACACCACTCCGCCAAAGTTCATTTGTTTTTAGCTACTTCGCTGAAAGAGAGAGTAACAGAATGTATTATCAAGGCTGATTCAATGTCTTGGGGAATCGTTAGCGTGGTGCCGTGGCGTTGATGTTGCCTGGTGTTGGTGCAGGGGTTGTGATGATCCACGGCTGAACGACAAGGTTGTCCACTTAACCCAGCAGATTCAGGCACAGAGAATGAGACTGTGGTTAAAAAGAATAAGTAAATTTTGAATTTATTTATTTATGTATTATTCAAAATTCAAAAGATTGTAAAATAAAGAGGGAAAAGGTGCTGCGTGGTTGCAAAAATGAGAGACTCGAGGGTAGCTGACATTCGAACTTGGGACCAAAAAGCGAAGTCTCCCGAAGGAGAAGTTTATTTGGAGATCGAACTGAAGTTCGGTTGAGTTAAACATGTAGCTACTTCGCTGGTAGTATTGTCTGCCGATGTGGTCTATAACCTATGCATGGTGTTGGCTGAGCCAGGGTGTCTTGTGGTACTTCTTTACACAAGTGCCCAGAGCTTTTGCAGGTCAACAGGGAGCCCGCTTGACTGAGAAAATGCTATTACAAGAATATAAAAACGGTTTCTGCATATTTAATATATCATGTCTAACAGTTTGTTTCTCAAGTCCAGTATCCAAAAAGGAATGGCAAGTATGGGCATCTACGTTCACCATGCGTCTCGAACTACAGGGCTCCGGCCTGACAAAAAGCGAAGGCTTCACATCCGGAGATGGTTAAGCAAGGTTATATCAGTTAAGCCATTGGGCAAGTATTTCTCGCTACTTCGCTGACATCTGTATGTTTGATTTGGTATATAAGCGACTGTTGTTTGTGGCTGTTGTTGGGTGGAGGTGGTGATGTGCTGCAGGGGTTGTTAGCGGGTGTGGGGTTCTGAAGCCGGCGTTGAGTCACCTCGCCGCGATGCATCTGCGATGACCCCTGCAGCCAGGAATGGGTTGACATCTCTCTTCTTCAAGTAGGTAGATACTCATCGTATTGCTTCAGCAAAATGTCGTGGACAAGGAAAAAGACAACAGGGCCTGCACCACCTCAACTTTGTTTCACGCCCAAGTTGTCAGAGTGGAATGAGGGAAAGCGGGCTTCTAATAACGGCCGGGGCACTGATGATGCCCTCACTGTGACCCGCATTCTTGAAGCAGCTGATATCCCATGCTGTGTAGTTGGTACAAGTGCTCTCACATTTTACGGAGCTGCAAGAGTGCGTCACGTGTGTTTTTTCGTTCTCAAAATATGGGTGATTTTGTTGACGTCCAATAGTACTGGGATATCTGCGTACCGACACATCTCGTTGATAAAGCTGTAGGATTATTACAGTCAGAACCTCATTCTGCCACTTACCACCTTGCGGAACCCTGAGACACACCAAGCTCATCTCTATTACATACCTGGCACCGCTTCAGGCATAATGAAACCGACTTTTGCTTTGTCATTGTCCCAGACAGAGATGTTCATATTATCTGCAAGCCCTCTAACTTTATTCGCAGCCTTCGAGGATTACCATATTCCAAACTGGACGTCTTTATACAGAGTTGTCTAGATACAGGCGAAGAATTACAGCTCTGTGATGTCATTGATGGTACAGACCTGCCAGAGG
Organism: Fusarium pseudocircinatum; assembly: GCA_013396035.1. Lineage (NCBI taxonomy): Eukaryota > Fungi > Ascomycota > Sordariomycetes > Hypocreales > Nectriaceae > Fusarium > Fusarium pseudocircinatum. The sequence continues at coordinate 39,682 of JAAOAS010000302.1, forward strand.
AATGGGGAGGCCAAATTCTCTATGCGTATGTTGACGCTATTAATGGCCATTGTGTGTCCAGGGCGCGGGGCTTAGACTTGCCCACACAAACCAAAACCTTGCTTTATGTACTACAATCTCTAATAATACTGGCAGCGAAGTAGCGGAAATACACATACTAAGGGTCACGTATAACGCAAGTGGGAGCAAACGCCTCGTTGCCTTCGCTTTTTGGTGATCGTCACATCGTATGTTCGAACCCCTGAGCTCCTTTTCTGCCACGATGTTATTCATCCTTGTCCTTTTATATATCCCACACAGAGATGAGAATTACCCAGTTGCGATAGAGACATTGGTATTATAGATCTTTTTGTTTCTCCACGTACCCTCAGGCTATAAACTCCGGAGCCACGAGCAGTAGGTTCACGCACATAACTTTAAGAGCAACCATCATACCCTTATATACCAAAACAAATGACTTGTCCACCAGCGAAGTAGCTACACACCCCAGACATTAGAACACTACTAAGTACTAACGTGGTCGAGTGGGGAGTCCGGAATCCCGCAATCACTCCCTTCGCTTTTTTTATATCGTTAGAGGTTCGAGTCCACCCCAAGACAACGCCATCCCTCTGTTTTGCATTATCTCGCCTCCTACTCTAGTTCAAGAACCGTTTTTATCTCATTGTGCACCGCTTTATTGCAGTCTCTTTAATATTGAACATCTCATGAAACTCTTGATGCCACTCACTTGACAGGGGCATACCGATATTGCTACCACAGAATCCGGTTCAATCTCAAACTTAACCCTACAAAATGGCAATGCTGGCCATGGAAGTGCCACCCTCCCCAAGTTTTAGAAAGACTTTGACAAGGTATTCGTACTTTAGGGAGCCTTATGATGAGTTTAGGGGCTTCGTGCATTCGACCCCTATACGCTCCTAATTCTTGAGATTGAGATCTATTAAAGTCTGGACTATATCTCGGCAAATCTGTCCGTCAAAGCAAAACAAAAACCACCCCATGTCTAGTCTAGTTGAAGATAGCTCTTCATTACCTTGCGAGCCTTCTTAACAAGTCGTGTCTACAGCCGCTTGTTTCGGTTGGCTCACACATGCTCCGGCCCCTCACCACCCTAGCATAAGTACTTCATAGCGCTTTGGACATCTTCTAGACCTCCATTCACTACGCCCCCCTCTTCTACAGCCCCAAGGGACATTGCGATTCGACGTCAATATTGGAGGTATTGTAAGCCACACTGAAGCCCATGGGCTCTTCGATAATGACCTATAGGTATGAGCCATAACGATTCAGAAACCCCGGAATATCTTTTCCTGGATATTCCCATGAAGTTGGTTCTTGAGGGGGATGGAACACAAATTGAAGAACCATGGAGGCGTTTACATATTAATGCTATTCGTGAAAGATGGTTTGGGGATGCAATATGGACTCGATGTCACATGCTGGGGGCTATGTGGAGGGTGGAAAGGTTGAAGGCGAGGATATGACCGTGACTGAGAGCATAAAGCAAGATGCAATAGGCTACAAGCAGCACGAACGATAGAGTTTTAGAAAAGCTGTGTCATTATACAGACAAGCATAGAAACAGCGCGGATAGACAGCCTCAAGTTCTTGAGATAATCTTGGGTTGATAGGGAAGACGTCAGTGGGACCCAAATTCCTGACATAGGCTAAAAACTTGATGAACTACTGAGTGCAAAGTCCGCAAGGTGCTGCAGACCAAGACCGCACACATTTGAGGAATTTGGGAAATGGTCACAAAGGGAGTAATGTGCAAAAATAAGACAAAAAACCAGAATGCGATGGCCATCACAGGACTCGAACATAGAGTCACACACTGTAGGAATCGAAAGGTGGACCCGGGATTCCGGACTCCCGCTACACCAAGTGGTTCATGTAATGTTTTGGCTACTTCGTTGAAAGCTACTGTTTCAATTTGATATATAATGGAAGTCCCAGGCTGGTGCCTGTTGTCTGTTGTCTGGTCAGAAGGAGTTGTTGCTGCCTGTGTTGTGCAGGCAGCAGCGGAGGCGCAGCACAAGTGGCGAACAACATCATTGAGGGGACAAATCGAGAGGCCTTATTACAATTTAGTTTTGGAACTCTGTCAGCGTGTATTCAACTTTATCAAATATAAAGAGGAGGCCTCTGTCGAACTGATGGTTGACTCTGATCTGGGCTGTCTGGTCACGGCTCAGGGGTCGGTCATCCCAAGCAGACCAGGACACGATCAACACCAACACCACGGCCACTAGAGACGCGACGACTTCACAACATAGCACCGCAACGAAACAGAAGATCAAATCGATGAAATAGTGTATTGAAATGGTCTTGATTAAACTCCTTGTATTTTCTATAGGCAAGTGTCTGCTCAGATGAGACAGCAAGCTGAGCCCCTGGCTTACTTCAAGAGTATTCTCATCCCAATTCAGCGAGCCTTGAAAAGACCAAGATTCATAATTGCAATATCAGTGACGTGAAAAAAAAGAGAGGCAGGCTTCGAACATAGGCAAAAAGACAAGGAGTGGGTAGCAGGAGAGAGAGTTTTTAGGAGCGGATTTTAGGATTTATAGGTTCTAGGACGTATACCGCTACACCACTCCTTGTCGAAAGGGATGCATTAATTCTGATATCTAACACTTACCCTGGCCGACACGCGAGTTGTGTTCAAGTAAGCGAGCCCGCACCACACCAGGCGACTTACCAGGTCTGTTCACCAAGGCCACTGAGAATACCCCTGAGTTCACTTCATCATCACATGGAACCTATGCGTTAGTGTAAAAGGGGAGCTCAGGCTTGGAACAAGCTGTGGCAAGGATAAAGGAATGATAACAGGAAAGAAAGGAAGGGCAAGGAGTAAAGAATGAGAAAGGGGAAAAAATAAAAAAAGAATAGAAGAACCTGGTAGAAGTGGTAAATGCGAAGAGTGGTACAGGATCGGAGTAGGGGCCGTATCGTAAGTAGAAGTAGGAATCGTAGGTAGGTCAAGGGGGAGTCCGAGGTAGGAGGCAGGAATCGTACGAGTGCGTTTCGTAGTTTCATAGGTTCAGAGGACTACTGTACCACTCTTCGCTGGGGGTATAGAGAGCGATTTTGGTACATAAGAGTATATCGTCAGGTCTGGGACACAAGACGCCGGTGCTGGTAGGCTGGCGTTCGAGGTGGGGCAAAGCGTGCTTCTGCCTGAGTGAGCTATGACCCTTCCCCTTTGGCCCCTTTTCTGACTTTCCCTCGTACTGAAGCTGTCTTGACAGCCGCCACGTCAAGATCCCAAGCTTGAAGTTGTTCTTAGGGTATCTTCAAGTCGCTCTCGAGTCGCGACTTTGTCCAAACGAAGCCAAGTGCAGACCCTGTTTTCATAGCATACTTGCAGCAACCTTCTTTCAGGACCACAAACTCGACTGGCCAACAGGGAGAAGGGCTGGCAAGAAGAAAAAAAAGACAATAAGTATTGTCTAACTTGGGCAAAAAAAGAGGAGCGGTGTAGTGGGAGAAGGAATTGTAGGAGCGGATTCAAGAGTTTTAGGGTCTTAGGTTATAGGAGCGGATACCACTACACCACTCCTCGCTGGCAATAATAGAGTGGTTTTGGTATACAAGGTGTAGGGAGAGTCGGGAACTGGTGCAACTCAGCAACCAAAGGCAAGATATCAGGTACTGGTGAGGGTAAGAAGTATATTGCCCATGTGTCTCCTTTCCTTTGTGTGTTGGGGCTAAAGCCTCCTTTGACCTCTCACCCTCATCGCAGGTAGTGTCTAGAGGGCAAAAAGAAATGTCGTGGGAGACACTCGATGTCGTGACTTTGGCAAAAAACAAAGAGTGGGATCTAGTGGGGTGAGAGAGTTTATAGGAGAGAGTGAAGATTTTAGGTTAATAGGATGCGGATTCCCACTAGACCACACGCTCTTTGCTGAAGACAATACGAGTGGTTTTGGTATACAAGGGGTAAGGCGGCCATGCCGTACCAGATGGCATGCAGACGGTGATCATCGACGCAGCGCCCATATCAACAGCATGAGTATCCTTGGACATGAGACATGGTCATGTTCTGAACCGCAATAGTCAAGGAGGGTGTCGCCGTCGAGGGTAAGGCCTGTGGAAGGGTTTCTCGTCAAGCGCTGGCCTGGTAAGGATGCGAAGCCGATGTCCAAAAAAAAGGGGGCTCCCTATAGAGGAGGATTCGAAGTCGAGAGCCATGGCAAAAAACGAGGAGTGGTGTAGTGGGGTGAGAGAAGTTTTAGGTGCGGAAGAGAGACTTTAGGTTTAGTAGGTGACGTATTCCCACTACACCACTCCTCGCCGATGATAAATAGAGTGTTTTTGGTATATAGCGGATAGGTGTCTGGTGTCTGTCTTGTCATGTCCGTCACTCCACTCCACATCATGTCGATAAGTGTGTTCATTGCTTAGGGACGTATCCACACTGATCGTAGTTCGGTCCGCGACAGGTATTTCGTCAAGGGGGATGAGAATCAAGTCGTGCGATGAATGTCCAAAGTGTCATCGAAGAACATGATCGGGTGCGATGTCGAGCGGCAAAAAAGTGATGTCGATGTCAAGACGGAGGAGTCCGTGTTGAAGGGAGAACTCGAACTTGTGAACTTGAGCAAAAAGCAAGGAGCAGGCAGTGGGGTGAAAGAAGTTATAGGAGCGGAAGAGAGACTTTAGGTTAATAGGATGCGTATTCCCACTACACCACTCCTTGCTGACTGTAAACTGAGCGTTTTTGGTATATAAGGGGTAGGCAGCAGCTCCCTCATGAGTGCCACACAACGCCACAGCAGGCACGGGCAGGACTCACGGCAGGCAAGGACACCGACTCCAATACCCACGTAGACCTCAGCAGTCTGACTTGACCTCCATCCCCTTCAATCGCCTTCGATCTCATCATCCTTCAACCATCTGGTACTGTGTAGCAACATGTGACAAAGCCCCTTTCCGGCAAAAAATGAGAGGTATAATATCTTCAGCTCTGCTCGCAGCCAGCATCCACAGATCATGTTCGTCGCAGTTTTGAATCGTCGTTTGGGATGTTGTGAAACAAAAAAAGGTTGAGTCTGTTGCTTGTTGGAGAGGTGTTCGAAGTCATGAACGGCAAAAATCGAAGAGCAGCCCAGTGGGTGAAGAATTTTTAGGTGCGGAATGAGAGAAGGTTTATAGGTTATAGGACGGATACCACTAGACCACTCTTCGACACAGGTAGTAGAGTGGTTTTGGTATATAAGGGGTAGGTTGGAGTGCTGCGCTCATTGCCAGGTCAAGGTCGGCGCCAGACAAAAACATCCATCTGAGAGAAGAGAAAATGCAAGTCAGCATGATCATAGATGGTGATCACAGCCAAATCGTAAAGAGCAAAGATGAAGACGCTGTATGTTGCCTCGAACATACGAGCTGGCAAAAGAAGAGTGGTCTAATGGGAGAATGTTTTTAGGTGCGGTATGGAGAGTTTGTAGGTTTTAGGTGCGGAACCACTAGACCACTCTTCGGGAGGGTAGTGTGTGCTTTTGGTACATAAAGGTATGATGCTTTGTCGTGCGTAAGATACTAAGTGTCAAGTCGCGAAGCCACTACCAGACAAGTAAGTGATCCAAAACCCAGAAGATCAAACCCAGGGCAAAAGTCCAAGTCGGCACTATTATAATTCGACAAACAAGGCGAAATGGTGAGGGGCAAAAAGCTGAAGAAGGCCTGACATATTGCTTCGAACGCGTGAACTGGCAAAAGAAGAGTGGTCTAGTGGGAGAATGTTTTTAGGTGCGGGATGAAGAGAGTTATAGGTTTTAGGTGCGGTACCACTAGACCACTCTTCGTTGGTATAGAGAGTGATTTTGGTATATAAGGGGTAGGTAGGTGTCCCACGGTCTGTTCAAGGTTCTCCAGGCAGCTGCGGTCAGCATTGTGTGAGGGTTAGACGGATCTTTCGCCACCTTGTGACTCAATGTTCCCCAACCTAGAATTCTCTTTATGCGTCAGACAGGCTTGGACCATTGTGTGAGTAGTTGGTATGCTGCTTCAGCGGTGCTTATGGTAACTTGCATCGCACGACTTACTCGAGGAAGCTGCAGCAAACAAAGCAATCATGCGAGTCGAAAAGCGTCCTTCCAGTCAAGTCGACATCAGGAGAATGTCGTCGTATTTTTGCACTGCAAAAAAGAATAATGCCAAGTGTGATTCGAACTCATGAACGGCAAAAGTGAAGAGTGGTCTAGTGGGAGACTGTTTTTAGGTGCGGAATGAAGAGAGTTTATAGGTTCTAGGTACGGAACCACTAGACCACTCTTCGTCAAGAATAGCTGTGCTTTTGGTACATAAGGGATAGGTATTGACTGTCCCCATCTGAAACTCGGTGCCCCTTTGTCAAACAAGGTGATGGCGTATAAAAAGAGAGTCCGATTTGAGGTTGCTGCAATTTTGGAACGTTCTTGTATGATGATGTTGCAAAAAGAATGACATTAAAGGTCACTCACTCATGATCGACAAAAACGAAGAAAGAACCGGAGGGAGGAGGATTCGTAGGGTGGTTTCTGGACAAGGTTCGTGGGCATGGAGGCTCGTAGGTTCGTGGGTGCGTAGGTTCTGGTCAGGAACCGCTAGACCACGGTTCGTTCGGTGAAAGATACCAGATAGTGTGTGATTTTGGCATATAGGGGGTAGATGTCGACTACCTCTATCAGAGCCTGGTGACCCCTATGTCAAACAAAACCACCTCATCCAAAAAGAAAGTCCAAGTCGATATCGCTGCAATCCGGCGATCGTTTTCGCTCGTATCATGAAGTCGCAAAAAGAATGTCGTCTCTCGTTCGAACTCGTGAACGGCAAAAGAAGAGTGGCCCAGCGGGGAGAAGATTTTTAGGAGCGGATTTTAGAGATTTTAGGTTTTTGATCTTAGGATCTAGGACGGATACCGCTGGACCACTCTTCGGAAGGGTAGTGAGTGTTTTTGGCATATGAGGGTAGGGACGAGGGGCCATACTGCCAGCGCTGTAGTGGCGAGGCGATTGAGGCTTCCTGACCAGACTCCTCCAGGCAACTACCCATCAAGTGCCTGAGCAGTGAACAAGGGCCAACACAATCCCCGAGCGTTCTCTTGCACACTGTCATGTGTGGAATCAGGACCCAACTCTTCATCAACAACAGTGTCTGGTCTTCGTCCACTCCGTGGCAGGTGGTATGGACTGACTGTCATGTACCCCTGAATCGATGTCTTCGTCACCCAAAAATGTTGATATGTTATCGACAAGCAAAAAATGAATGGTTGTGTTGAGGTTGCCGTGGTTTTTGGTATAATCCGCAAAAACGAAGAGCGGTGCAGTGGGAGAAGGAATTGTAGGAGCGGAGTTTAGAGATTTTAGGTTATGATCTTAGGATCTAGGACGGATACCACTGTACCACTCTTCGGTGAGAGTATTAGAGTGGTTTTGGTATATAAGGGATAGACATCCAAGTCCTGTTCCACGCCAGATCAAGAAAATCGGCCAACAGATGGGACCGGCTTGCGAAGTGCCTCATGCTTGCCTGCCTGTAAGCTTTTCCGCAAAGGCTCAAGCGTGCCCGCCAAACAAATACTGCCCCCCGCCCGCGTCCTGCGTCACAGCTCCTTTCAATGACACTGATCGATAGACCATGGAGCTCCACCATGTCTGCTGTCCAAATGAAAGTCGCTGGGCTTGCATCATGGCCACTGGTCTGGCTCTCCTCGGGGATTCTGTTCAAAGATGGCAATGCAGGCACTTTCTTGTTCGTAAAAGATCTTGGTCTCGCCATTGAGAGAAAGTCGTCATCGACGAATCCCGGTCCTCGCCTGGGTCCTCACTTACGCTCCCCCAACGTCGATGTCGTGAAATGCCGTAAAGTTTGTTCATATTCATCCCTGCGTTCGAACGTCGTCAAAAGTTGACCAGATAAATCCGAGAAAAAAAGAGGTCAGATGTCGAGACCAGGTGAACAGAAAGTTGAGTGGAATGGCAAAAACCGAAGAGTGGTGTAGTGGGAGAAAGATCTCAGGAGCGGAGAGAAGAATTTTAGGTGATCATAGGAGTTTAGGAGCGGATACCACTACACCACTCTTCGGTACTGGTATAGAGAGTGGTTTTGGTATATAAAGGTAGACCCCTCAGGAGCACATGTCGACATCGGGGGGCACGCCTGCGTTCGAACGATACCGAGATTTGGCGAAATAAATCCAGGAAAAAAAGGAGTGACAGATCCGGGCTAGGCGACAAAAAATCGAGCCAACTGGCAAAAACCGAAGAGTGGTGTAGTGGGAGAAGGATCATAGGAGCGGATTTTAGAGATTTTAGGTGATCATGGGAGATCTAGGAGCGTATACCACTACACCACTCTTCGGTATGGGTATTGAGCGGTTTTTGATATAAGAGGGTAGGCATGGTCGTCTCGTGGAGGGCGCTGGGTGCAGTGGGCGAGCCTCTGGGGCGAAGCGTGTACGAAGAAGGTTTCTGGGCGTTCGAGGTGGGCGAATGAGAACACCGCGACAGCGTGAACGTAGTCCGTGTGACTCTTCGGTATGAGTCGTCAAAAGCGTATTCGGTTTCTCGAGGATTCCATGATCACTTGATCACAGACGCATTCGTCGAAAATAATCGTCGTGTTCGTCGTCGCAGCATTTCGTCGTGAATTTGCAGGTCGAAGTTGTCACGATGAACCCCACCTCAAATAATAATTCACAAGACGTCAAAAGGCCGGAGCTTTCTTTTCTCCGACCCCCGCCATTAATTTTAGTCTCTGAGCTTCCTGGAGCTTCCTTGGCGGCAGCCCACCACTAGCGCGAGTACGTAGACGTCATCGCCTCAAGCCAACTGTCCATCGTCAAAAACGCGACCAAGGCCAGTCTGGCGCCACTTCTTGCAAACCTTCTGCCTCTCTCCAAGCCTGTCATTGACCTCTCCTAATGCTTTGGCTCTTTTAAGAAATCATTTTACGCTTGTTTACAATGGTTACTACCCGACGTGCTGCGAGGGCAGCTGCTGAAGCGAACGATACAGTTATGGATTCTCCCTCCAGATTGACTTCGACGCCTCGCTCGTCTCCTTTCCTGCCGACCCCCCTCGAGAGAGCTGGCCTTGTGTTGTTCCCAGCTCTTTTGATCTTCGGAACTATCTTCTCCATAATTTCGCCGCAGACACGCGCGGCACCGTACGATCCTATCGCGCAGTCGCATTTCCAAGATCCCAGCGTTTCTCCGAGCTACTTCGCGCGCAAGTCCAATATTTTCAACGTTCTCTTTGTCAAGCGAGGCTGGGCATGGATCACTGTTGCATTCTTTGTCTTCATCTTCAGCCATCCTAGCACCACTGACACCGGGCGACGTGTTCGCGCGAGTTTACGATGGGTTGCTGTAACAACAATGTGGTTCCTCGTCACGCAGTGGTGCTTTGGACCTGCTCTGATTGACCGTGGTTTCCGATGGACAGGTGGCCGCTGCGAGCTCGCTCGAAGGGAGGTCGAATTTGGCTCTGACACTGTTGGTGATAAGGTCACAGCAGTAGCCTGTAAAGCTGCCGGTGGAAAATGGAAGGGAGGTCATGACATATCAGGCCACGTCTTCCTCCTGACACTAGGTACTGCGTTTCTCATGCAAGAGGTTGGCTGGGCTGTCTTGAGATGGTCTGGCAAGCGAAACGAGGAGCGATGCGTTGTTATGACCGACGGAGCTCTCAAGAGCGCTAATGTCGAATCTGATACATCTCTTGGCGAAGGTTCCGAGCGCCCTGCCCTGGGTCTTGGCGGCAAGTTCGCTGTGGGTGTCATGGGATTGAGTGCTTGGATGCTACTCATGACGGCCATTTACTTCCACACATGGTTCGAGAAGGTGAGCAAAGCCTGTGTAGTCTTTTAAGATGTAATTGCTAACAACTCCTAGTTTACTGGACTCTTGACCGCGGTGACGGCCTTTTACGTTGTGTACATTGTGCCTCGTTTTGTACCTGCTGTTAGGCAGGTCATTGGTCTTCCTGGCATATAGAAAGAAGCATGGTGTGATGAGTTATGAGTGACGCAGACGGAGTACATAGGTGTAAGGTAGAACGAATTGCATAATCGCACTGTAGTAGCATCGAGTGGCTCTTCACAGGGTTGTTTCATTTTATTTTGTATCGCTATATCTAGTCAACTGCAGATGAACAACTCCAGGGCTGCCAACCAAGGTCCAGCATGATGCCTCACTATACCTGTCTCATCACATCTCGGCACATGGTGTAACTTCATGTCCGGCTATTTATCGTCTTCGTCGAGCTGATGACTTGGTCTTCTTGAACTCATCCTTGATCTCATCCAAAAGCCCATCAACCGTCAAAACATCCACAGCAACACCAGCAAGACCCTTAGCGACCATCAGAGCTTTCTCGAAAGCAGGCTTGCTTCCCGCTGCGACTTCGAAGGGCGCAGTATGAGGGCCACTCTTGGGAACAGTTCCATTGGCATAGGTAATCTGGAACATTGGACTGATGGCTGGGAAATCCTGGCTGATGTTTCCCTGATCAGTCGAACCACCGGGCTCTCGCATTTTGTCGACATTAGCATCAGGAAGGTCACCGCCAAGCTCCTCGAACCAGCGTGTGTATGATGCAGCGAGACCATCGTTGTTATTCATGTTGGCGTAACCGTACGGTCGTGTGGTATAGTTCATCTTCGCGCCTGTGCCGAGAGCACCAGCCTTGAAGCAGTTGTACACCCGGTCTGAGAGCTTTTCCAATTGCTCCTCATTGGCGGCGCGGAGCTGGTAGCTTCCTGATGCATCGGCTGGAATGACGTTGATGCGAGTCCCTGCTGAATGGATGATTCCATGGACACGATCTGTTGTGCGCATCTGCTGGCGCATGTAGGACAGAGCACTGTTGGCGAGGAGGAGTGCGTCTTGTGCGTTGATGCCCTCCCATGGCCCGGCTGCAGCATGGGCTTCACGACCTGTGTACTCAACATCGACACGATCCGTTGACTGAGCCAGCATGTACGGTGTGTCGGGGCCGTTGCTGGGATGTGAGATCAGAGAGATGTCAATCTTGGCATCCTTAAAGACACCAGCTTCGAGCATCTTGACCTTTCCACCGAGAGATTCTTCAGCTGGCGTACCGAAGAGAATGACTTTTCCCCCAAGCCTCTCCTTGCGCATGATCTCAGCAGTTGCAAGAGCGCCACCTAGCGATGCCGTCGCAATCAAGTTATGGCCACAAGCATGTCCCAGTCCTTCGAGCGCATCGTACTCAGCATTAAAGCTCACAACAGGACCATCGCCTGAGCCATCAAACACAGCCATGAAAGCAGTGTCGATGCCACCAACTGTATCGGTAACATTCCATCCCTTCTGCTTCTTCATGAACGATGTGAGAAGTTTGTGAGCTTTAAACTCTTTGTAGCCAAGCTCGGGATTGTCGTGGATGTTCTTGTTGATTGACCAAAGCTCTTTATCGAGTGAGTCGACGTAGTCTGAGACTGCGTCTGTGTATGGACTTGTGGCATTCTTCTTTTGCCGTGGTTCAAGGGTGGTTTGAAGTGATGACGCTGGGGCTGCGAGGAGTGTGAGGCCGAACGCCAAGGCTGCGAGCCCTCTGGCATGATCTAGACAGACCATCGTGATGTCTTGTTCTTCAATATGTAACGAAATCACTTGGGGGCGACTTTTGGCGTTTTACTACCGCCTTCCAATGATCTCAAGTACCACCTCGAGCCTGGACAACGTGTAACAGACTCGCCATCGCATCGCGAACATGGCAATCGCCCGAGCTTATATGCTACGGCCATTCTGATCTTCAACACAACTCAGTTAGGCGAACCATGTCCTGTATGCTCGTTATCACTTCTTTTGGCAGTATCTCAATCGCTCCTCAGTCTAGGACCTAGAATTGTTGCCCGAGACTCCACCTCGCAAATCCCCCGCCCAAGACGTTCTGCAGTTACCTTCCTAACTAGGGTATCAATTAAGCAAATCTTTAGAGTTATCAGTTAGTTGAACATGGGTCGTATCGTCACCCCGCTTCGTGGGTCTCTTATTCCCTGCGACGACTTCGTCTATATAACCATAGCCTTGATGTCGATAGCCGACGCGGCACCGACCAAGGATCAGATTGCCGGGATGAAGATTGCAAGTTTCCGAGGATTGTGCGACTGAGATGGAGTTCTCCATAAGTTATCTATTGCCGTGGTCTATAGCCGGTCAGCATCCGCGGCGGTATTGACCGCCGTTTGTCGAGGTAGGGTTTGTGTCAGAGGCCTGTATATATACTCACTGGAGTATTACATATCACGATAAACTCAAAGTAGGGTTTATTATCTTCTACTATGGTCAGCTCTGAAGTAAAGGGGCAGAGGTGTTAATCATTTATTCTGGTCATCAAGTAGGTATTTAAGTAGCGATTTGATGGGATGCCTCCAAACATGTTCCAGAAATCAAAGAAGATCGAAATGGCGACGTCAGTCGTTATAGCACCCGGAATTCATGATAGTTGCGTGATTCAACATCCACCTCAGATGGGCTCCGGGGATGTATGAGACGAAAAGACTCTTCAGAGTTGTTCATACCTTGGGGTCTTTAATGGGCAGATCTGCGCTCACTGAGTCGTCGGTGGGATCCTCGTCTGAGATGTCGGGCATGTTTGAGACCGGCTCTGCTGGTGCTGGGCAAGAGATGGAATAAGGTCTTTCAGAGAAAACACACGCATGCAACTCCCAGTCATCCTAATATTCTTCTTCAATACTTGCAACGGGAAAGACGTAAGTATCAGCCTCCACACTAATACTATTCTCCAAGAAAACTGTGACGGGCATGACTACTCGTCTAGGAATGTTGTAATGATATTCCTGGCGTTCCTCTAGAGTCTCTCAGATCAAAAGAAGACCCGGGAGCTCTTTAGGGACAGGACAGTGTGATGGAGAGCAATCGATAGCACTCCCTTTGAATGGCAGTACGGCAAGGACTGTAGCAGGTTTTGTCAGAGATGATATGTACTTTGTGTTGGAGAATGAGCCCGTCAGCTTGACAGAGAGAAGCCTGATATGGTACTCGTCATTGCCGGGGATGAAAACGGGCTTGATGGGTACGGAAGCCATGTTGGAGGTTAGGAACGTTTGTCGGAATGTTTAAAGTCGAATAGATGAGAAATGGTGGATATAAACTTGAGGATGGTGAAGAGAAGAGACGATATGCTGGAGAGCAGGAGTTAAAACTATGGAGGCGAGATATTAAGGCAAAGTTTTATACTCAAGATTATTGTAAGAAACTCCTTTCTCACGTTAATATTCATTCAATGTTGAGGTTACTCCTATGCTGGCTTTGTGTATACAATGCAACAAAGGCCTGTGGTCTGCTGTAGCCAAAGAGTAGCTATTAGGTGACTAATCAAGAAAGACAACACCATCTCAAAGAGAATATCAATATACTTTGTTGTAATCTTGACTTCATTGAGATATATAGAGTGGGGTGTAGCATCAGAACCCATGGACGAATCACATCTAACAATCATCATCGCCAACTTGATCATCTATTTTCACAAGAATCTTGCCTCTAGCATGAAGTCCACCTAGCTTCCTATAAGCTTCCTTAGTCTCCTCAAACGGCCAGATACTGTCCTTGACCAGTTTTATATCGCCAAGGCCCAACGAATCCGCGACAGCCCGACGATCATCAAGTGTAGGGCTCATCATAGATGTACCCAACCATCTTCGTCCAACACCACCGAGCCATGGTGATACTGGCCACCATTCGTTGAGCTTCATCGGCAGCACAGCGCGGAGGAAGTCTGGGACGAAGAACGTGGGTGGTTTGATGCCAACGGAGGAATAGTTGCCTTCGGGTACAAGATAGGACGGTGAGGCGAGATATAGGGCTTGATGGCCTAGAGTGTCGATGATAGTATTGAAGGGTTCTGATGAGAATCTTTCCGCGAGGAACTTAGATAGATAATCATGTTGCGTATAGTCGATAACCTGTCAAGCGAGTTAGTTGTCGTTCCATTTCATTCAACGCTTAACTCACCTCATCTGCACCAAGACTCTTGACCAACTCGACATTCTTACCGCTGCATATGCCAACGATATATCCATCAGGTCCTACAACTTTTCGAAGCATCTGCACAACCAGAGAGCCGATTCCACCACTTGCTGCATTGACTAAAACACGATCCCCTGTCTTTGCACCAGACTCATTCACAAGCTGTCGTGCTGTCAAGCCTGGCAGTAAGCAACCAGCTCCATCAGCAAAGCTCACGCCCTCTGGTTTCTTCACAGCATATCTGGCTGGAATTCTAACATATTCGGCCAAAGCACCTGCTCCCGTAGGCAGAGTATGGCTGGCTGGCAACATAGCAAGAATCTTGTCACCTTTATTGAATCTTTTCGACTGTGCCGATCCAGACTCATCATCAGGATGCCAGACATCGATCACAGTGCCTGAAAAGTCCATCTCAGGAACACAAGTTGACTTTCGAATGAATGGCGGGACGAGAGTCATCTGGAATATGGCACCTGGATTCAAGCCTGCAAAGGCCACTTTGACAAGAATCCATTCCTCTGGGTCCGGCACGTCTTTTGGTAGGGGAAGAGGAGGAGGTAAAGTTGGAACAGGTTGGCTTGTAAGATTGAGGACATCCCATGGTAGACCTCGCTCTGAGAATACCCAGGCTCTTGATTCTGTCATTTTGAGGTGTTGTTGATGAGGGGTTTGTGATGCTGTGAGATGGACATTGTGGCGGTTAGGCCAAGCTATGTTGGGCTTTCAGCCGCACTTGTTATTTGAAACTGTCAGATGTCAACCAATCTCGACCAGTCGGCATGATTCCGATGCCAAGTCTTTGCTGCGTCTTCACATAAGACGGAGTATTGGCGTCCGATAACAACGTTGGCGCATGAGAAGTGTGTCAATGAACCTTCTTCAAAGGAAATACCTCGCAATCACATGGGCTTTCAATCTGGCAAATTAAGATATCATAATAGAATTATCAAGAGTATAATTTGAAATAAAACATGGAATTGAAGGACCATGATGCTATTCAGAACATATTGAAGCTGTGAATTGATCATGTCGGGATGGCTACCCTAGACGTTTAAAATGGGACTTGACTGCGATCTGTCCTATTTGCACAATTGAAAGACGGATAGATTATGCATACTCCTGAAACATAATCCAACTAGTGAAATCTACACCGTATGCCCACTGCTAGTTGGGAATTAGTTCGAGACAACATATCTGGGGCTTGATTGCATCTAGCTTATTGGAGCGTTGGCGTAATTTGGACCTCAAATTGCATGGGGTCAACAATCCAATTTGCCACAAAAGGAGAAGCGAGATAACAACAACAAATTCCGCCCGCCAGCCCTGATATCGTTGAAAGCAGAACAGATTCCCCCCTTGTTTTGACCCCCTCCATTAGTTAGCAGAGATGCGCTGTCCCCCCGTAATACGGTAGCCTAGAACCAAAGGAACCCCTAAGCACCTATCAATTCAATATCCACGGCGCAGAAAATACGGCTGCCTTCAGCGGCAACCCTGCTGTAAGACCCAGCAACCACAGCAACGAAAAGACCACTTTTCCAGCAAAAACGACAGCGCACAATTATTCAGTTATCCGGCACAAATGAAATTAGCTTATTCCATATCAGCAAAATTTTGGCAGGCCAATTTATGTACATAATCAGACCACACCAAGGCTACCGCCTTTTCACCGCCAGGCACCGGAATTCTCACTCATTTTACTTTTTAGGCACCATTTTTACCACTTGGTCAATAAAGTCGTCGTCCTTTGGCAAAGCCTCAATCAAGCCAGCTCAGCTCCTCGATAACTTCACCACGTAACGCACTCGCACCCCCCGTACGCGTAAGAGGCAAACGTCAGCAAAAATGCGTGAGATTGTGAGACTTGAACTTTTTCTTTCGTCCCTGGCGAATTTGAGTTTGACTGAGGCTAACTACCCCCCGTTTGACAGGTGCACGTTCAAGTCGGCCAATGTGTAAGGGCCACCCAACCAATTTTTCTGCTTTGAGGGACATGTGTTGAGTTGATGATTGCAGGGCAACCAAGTCGGCTCCAGTTTCTGGTAGATACCACTGCAGGCGATTATTCTGAGTGTAGAGACTGACGATTTCTCAGGCAAACCGTCTCTGGGGAGCATGGCGTTGACGGCAGCGGCTCGTGAGTGAAATGAAGAGTCGGTGACCCTTATTTGCCTCAACCTAACATTCTCCCAAAGATACAACGGAACCGACGACCAGCAGCGAGAGCGCATCGACGTCTACTTCGCCGAGGCGCGTCTCCCCAATCTCTCTCACTCACCGTCTTTTTTTCACTAACCGTCTCCCTTTAGGCCACAAAGGATAAGTACGTGCCCCGCGCGGTTCTTGTGGATCTGGAGCCCGGTCCTCAGGATGCCATCCGCGCCGGTCCCCTAGGCCAGCTTTTCCGCCCCGACAACTTCGTCGCCGGAAATGCCAGCGCCGGTAACAACTGGGCCAAGGGTCATTACACCGAAGGTGCTGAGCTCGTTGAGGAGGCCATCGATGTTGTGCGACACGAGGTTGAGAACTGTGACCATCTTCAGGGTTTCCAGCTCACCCACTCTCTGGGCGGTGGTACCGGTTCCGGTATGGGAACGCTTCTTCTGTCGAAAATCCGTGAGGAGTTTCCCGATCGTATGATGGCTACTTTTTCTGTTATGCCTTCGCCCAAGGTTTCTGATACTGTTGTCGAACCTTACAACGCCACTTTGTCATTGAACCAGCTTGTCGAGAACTCGGATGAGACTTTCTGTATCGATAACGAGGCTTTGTACGACATTTACGAGAAGACCTTGAAGATCGCTGATCCTTCTTACGCCGATCTCAACTACCTGATCTCGACAGTTATGGCCGGCGTGACGACATGTTTCCGATTCCCCGGTCAGCTCAACTCTGATCTGCGCAAGTTGGCCGTCAACATGATTCCGTTCCCTCGACTTCACTTCTTCATGGTTGGATTTGCGCCTTTGACCGGTCGCAAGATGCAGGGCTTCCAACATCTTACCGTGCCCAGCCTTGCTCAGCAGATTTTCGATAACAAGAACGTCATGGCTGCCGCTGATTTCCGCAACGGTCGATACCTCACTTGCTCCGCGATTTTGTAAGTTTTGATTTGTAATAGGATGTATGAGGTGAGATGAACTAACGTGAGATTAGCCGCGGTAAGCTATCGACAAAGGAGATCGAGGACCAGATGCTCAAGGTGCAAACCAAGAACTCAGAGTATTTCGTCGACTGGATCCCCAACAACGTGCAAACCTCCGTCTGCTCTGTCCCCCCCAGAGGTCTCCCCATGGCCGCCACATTCGTTGGAAACTCCACCGCCATCCAGGAGATCTTCAAGCGCGTCGACGACCAATTCTCCGCCATGTTCCGTCGCAAGGCTTTCTTGCATTGGTACACCAGCGAGGGTATGGACGAGATGGAATTCACCGAGGCCCAGTCCAACTTGCACGACTTGGTCAGCGAGTATCAGCAGTACCAGGATGCTGAGATCGACGACGAGGTTGAGGAGTACGAGGGTGAGGGTGAGCCTGAGGAGTACGAGGGCTAGAGGGATTGGAGAGCAGCTGGTTAAGATGATAAACTATTTGGCTTATTATTTCTTTATTACCCCCAAAAATGCTTCATCCCCTTCTAGTTCATATATAGCATTCAAAACTGAAATTGGTTTATTAGGCTTTGTTTTATAGCCGATTCATAATTATATGGTCCTTTTTAACTTGAAATTTCTTTAATCATGCTTGACGTACATGGTGTCAAAGCCAACGTTCTTCCACTCGCCAGTCTCAGTGTTGAGAGTGAGATTTGTGTGCTTGACCTCTCCATATCGAAGAGCTCCAGACTCAGCACGACCACCAGCAACAGGACGCTTCAAGTGGTTGTCACCGGAAACGACGGTGAAGTTAGCCAGAGGAATATCCCATGAGTTGCGAGAGGCAACAGAGGGAGAACCTGAAGATGTTAGTGAGACTCCTGGGAGTAAACACGTGTTTGAATCTTACCATAAAATCGGGACGAGACCTGCTTAGCATTCACATCCAGAATAAAGTATCCTCGATAGTAACCCTCTTGCCACTGAAGCTCAGGGTTCTTCTGGACTCTGGCACGAGCAGCCTTACCGGCTGCAGGCTCGATAGGGCCACCAACTCCGTTAGAGCTGACAGCTGTTCCGGCGAACTCGACACCAATACTTCCAGCACCGGTCTTGTTATCATATTCCTTGGTTCCAAGCCAAACAAGATCCGAGACCTGCCATATATCAGTTTAGTGGAGACAAGGAAGGTTGTAATACATACCCAGTTCTGGTGGCTATCTCCAGCCAGGAAGATGTTATTTCCAATGCCATTGTCATACAGGTGCTCAAGAGTTCGGTTTCGGTTGGCGACATAGCCCTTCAATGGTCAGTACTTGGAACAAAATCAAAAGGCTGGTCAGTCACTTACACTCCAGTTATCACCAGGAAGGACCTCACCATCACCCCAATCCTCAGTGATACGCGAGAAGATGATCTGGTTGCCAACGATTCGCCAAGCGGCACCTCGGTCCTTAGACTTACTAAGAGATCGATAGAACCAGTTCTCCTGACGACCTCCCATGAGAGTGCGGCTGGGATCATCTCGGATCATGTCGATGTAGTTGTCGTTCCAGTCGAGGCTGGTGATGCTGCGGTCATAGTTTCGGGTGTCGAGAATGATGAGATCCAGGAGCTTGCCCATTTGGAAAGATCTCCAGACTCGAAGACCATCATCGAGATCAGTTTGGCTGATATGGAGGTTAGTCGAAGCTAGTAGTAGGGTTGATTTTGATGTTTACCGGATGGGCATCCACTCGAAGTAAGCCCGGACAGCGTTAACCTTTCGAGTGTCGACGGTGACCTTGCGACCCTTCTTCAAGAAAGACTCTTCGGTATTGTTAAGACCAGAGAATCCATCTCTGTAGCCATTGTTGGCGAACTCTGCCAATCGTTAGACAGACTCAGGAGTATGCCCGCGGAACTTACCGTGATCATCCCAAGTAGGAATCCAAGCAAAGTTCTGAGACAGAAGCTGCAGATCGGGATCTGTGCGGTACTAGTGAGATGTTAAGGTTAGCGTGCTTTCTTGGAATAATCATGCAGTGAAGGGACCAACCTGTCCATGGCGAGTTCGGTAGTCGTGAAGCGTAAAAATCTCGGTAGAAGGCTGGCTGGCCCGACTTCCATTGGCTCCATACTCATAGATATAATCTCCCAGATGGATAACATAGTCGTGCTCATCCTTTCTGGCAGCGTTGCCATAAGCGTTAAAGTAACCGTTAGCTAATATGATTAGCCTTGGCTGCCATTTTATCAAAGAGAGAAATGGGCTTACGGTAGTTGCTGCAAGAGAAAACAGCGAAGCTCAGATCAGAGACGTCATCGTTGGCGGTAGGAGCAGTCTTGGTGCGACCAACAGGACTCTTGACATTCGAGTCACAGACCTTGAACTGGTAGTAGTAAGTGGTAAGGGGCTTCAAGCCATCAGCTTCGACCTAGGAGATGTTAGTCAAGATGTCTTAGTCTATTAGTCAAACGAATGTGCTCACCTTGATAGTGTAGTCGATATCAGAGGTAGTATAAGCCCGACCACTGGCAGCCGTCTTCCCATTTCCAGAAGCAGATTTGGACTCATAAACCTTCCACTCCACACAAATGGGATGAGGGTCAGCCTTGATGTACTTTTCAGTCTCATGGCTGTAATGCCCCGCAGTACCGTTCACAACCGTCTCACTGTCATCAGACTTAAGGGAGGGGGCAACACGGGTCCAGAGGATAACGCTCTGAGGCCAGGGATCTCCGGAGGCTACTCCATGGGTGAAGTTGAGCTGAGAAGCATCATAAGGAGTGTTACCACGCTTCAGATATCGACGCTTGACCAACGGAACATCGATTCCGAGACGAGCATGACGACGAGATGGACTGGCGTAGTTCAAGTTGCCGTCGAACTCGGCTGTCACAGCTGTAGCCAGAAGGCCACAGGCATAGAGAATCACAGTAAACTTCATATTGACTATGACAAAACCGTTGACAGAGACAAAAAACAAGCTTATCCAGCGTATATGTCTCTTTTTAAGCTTGTAACGAGCTTCATCCCAACCCCGCCTCCGTTATCGTCCATGTTGCCGCAGAGATGCCGGTAGCCAACAAACAGGCCAGGCCTGTACACGTTTTTTCGTCTTGTGTATTGCATCACCACTCTTGTGGCCCTGCAAGCCCTGGTTTGGTGTAACTGGGTCCTTGGTGTCACGGTCAACGAAAGAGGTAGCGATGTGACGTTGTTGAGTGACCAGTAGGAAAGATAAGGATTGTAAGCATCGAATGCTAACGTTGGTTGCAATCCACGTGGAGGTTCGGAAGTTTTTATCTTGGTGTTGGTGTAATTCGACATCGTGGCTTGGTTTGAGGATCTCATTGGTTGTTTTGGTTGCATTGATGAGGTTTTGTGTTGTCCTGATTGGAGCTGCGACTATTGAGATCGGGGAGTGGAGACTATAACGGTAGAACGACTTAGCGAGTGTCGATCTGATGATGTCAATCTTCTGGGCGTTTAATTACCTTCATAATTATCTGAGGTACTATTTGCCGAAGTCTTCCACCGAACCAATGGACAACGAAGCTGCATGCTAGAAGTTGGAGGGTTGAGCAACTGGGACTGGTAGCTCACGCACCCAGGATCCTTGCTTCAGATCGGTAACCTGATTTAACAAAGCTCTTGAGTTTCTGACGAGACATAACACGAATTACGCTCAGATAATTGAAAGGGAAAACAGGCCTGTTTGACATCTTGTGAAGCCGAAGCTACTGTTAATCATGGTAGTACTCCAATTCACTGCCGTAATATCTGTCTCTCTCTATTTTTAGCCACCACGTGACCACTGTATATTCTAACATGGATGCCTTGTACTCACTCTCCTCCAAAAACAAAGAATCGCCCATGTATAAATGATTCAAGATGCCTGTACCACTGTCTCGGCCTAGAATATTTCGATGGGCGAAGTTCAACGTGGAAGCACTCCTTTTACTTGCAGAGAAACTTCGAGGTCGATCATGTACCTGCGATGAGACCAAAGTCCCTAAGAGCGGTAGCTTGAACTGGGTTATATTCATTACCTTTGATGATGGCGTCGAATGGGTGTTTCGCTCGCCTCGTTACGACACAAATATGCTCTCAGACGAAACCGCCTCCAAAACACTCATAAGTGAAGCAAATACGTTGAAATACCTTGAAACCCATTGCCAAATTCCCGTTCCGAAAGTCTACTCACACAGGTAAGATGCAGCTAAGCAGGCTAAAGAAGTTCTATGATGACATTAAATGCAGCGGTACTCACGATAATGACATCGGGATACCCTATATACTTCAGAGAAAAGCTCCTGGTCGCCCCCTGTCGGATTATCGTTGGACGGAGCCTGTAATCCAGCCCCCGAATATCAGACATCGCATATCTCAGCTCCCGCTCTTAGAGTCAGACCGCGAGGAAATCATGAATCAGCTTGGTACCATCATGTGCCGTCTTTCAAAGGTCTACTTTGATAAAATTGGATTGTTGTTTGAAGACGATACCGGTTGATTTTCAGTTGGTGAATGTCTGTCTCCTGTTCTTATGTGGCGGTCAAGAGACTCCTTGGAGGCAGAAATCGAACGAGGTCCTTTTACAGAGGAAACTACCTATCTTCGCTCTTTAATATCAGCTTTCACTGTTTACGCAGAGGAGCTATCACTTACACCTTACCTTTTCTTCTCGCCGCTACCTAAGCCAGCTGATTATCCGACTTGGGATAGCTTTCTGGCAGCTACGGATAGGAGGGGGGACTTCATCATCGTCGGCGATAAACTCGAAGGTAGTAAGAATTGACTGGACTACTGCATTGCGGGTCAGATACTAGAGGAAATGGTGCCACGACTGTCATCTGATTCGACTGCTTTCACCATATCACACCCTGATCTTCATACTGGAATCATATTTGTTGATGAAGATCTAAATATCACATGTATCATCGATTGGGGTTCAGCGACAACAGGTCCCGTGACTGAGTTGTTAGCGACTCCAGGGCTCGCAGGTTCTTCGCAACCACCTTCAGTAGCTCTCGCTGTTGCTTTCCAGGCCGGCTTTTCTCACGAATCCTCAAGTATCAAACAGGACATGTGGAGAAAAGCTGAAATGAATTGGTATTTCTCTCGCTTGGTACGTCTTCTTTCTGGCCAAGATCTCCCACTGTTTCAAAGATTATATAACCTTGTTTATAAGACCGGAGCTGAAAATCCATCGGACTCAAGAGATTATGGTTGGCTATTTCATCAGCGGGCTATGAACCCGAGCAACAAGCAGCTTCTCTCCCAGATGAGCGAGTATGATTTGACAGACGATGAAGTGAAAGAACGGGAGATAGACGTCTTTTCTGGAGACAAAGTGGAAAGGTTAGCTGTGGCTAGGAAGCTAACATTAATGTCTGAAATGAACCCTGGATTCACTGGAGATAGGCGACTTTGGAGATGGATCGAAGAGGCTCTGAAGGGCTCTGTGTATGATAGTATCAATGAAAATGGACGAACCCATATGGGGATTCTGTTGTAGACAAATGGCCCGAACTTTCTTCTCGTCGTTTAGGGGCACTGACTTGTAAATACAGACGGAGAAGCTCGAAAGAGGAAATGAAAGGTGTAAATAATACCAGATGTGGCAAAACTGGTGTGCTATAGCGGATGTAGAACGAAACGTGCCGTAGTTGACTAAAATATGGGATTTCTCTATTTTCTTTTTATTGAAAGCGTTACTTCTAGTATCCCACAAGCTTCCACGTTATGGCCTTCCTTCTAGTCCTTTTTTCATCCTAAGAACTGTGCTTATATGGCCCATAGCCAGTGAAGTCTTCTCATGCGTTGCAAGGAGTCTTGCCGTCTTGACCACATTCTTTATCTGCCTCCCATTAAGCTCGACACCGGCTAATTCATCTAGCTCATCTTCAGAAAGATTATTACCATCGGTGCCAATATTCACAAATGTCTTCCAAATATGCAACCTGCTCGTGTAGTCGAGATTGGGATAGTGTATCGTGAGATGAATTCGAGACTCAAAAGCCGGATCAAAAGCTGAGACTCGGTTGGTCGTCAGAAACATGACGCCTTCAAAGTATTCCAAGAGTCGAAGGAAAGTCGACACGAGTTTGTTCCTTTTGATATCTGACGTTGTTCGACATTCGAGGAAGACGTCGCACTCATCAAGGAGAAGGACTGCTCCCCATCTTGTTGAAAGCTCGAGAGCGCAGTCTAGCTTCTGTTCAACCTCATGGGCAACATCACCCAACTCGGCAGCACTCATATTGTAAAGTGGTCTTTGCATGATCTCGGCAACTAATAAGAGATGATGTTAGCCACCTTTGGTCAGCTTCTGAGGCAGCGGAGCAATTACCAGACTCAGCTGTGAGTGTTTTCCCAGTTCCCGGCTCTCCACTCAGAAGCATGATAATCCCCCTTCCTGCATTTGGATCAGTCAAATTCAATCATCGTTTCATTTTGCTAGCCTCACCTTTGCCTTTGATTACATCATCAAAGTTGTCTAAGCCAGACATTTGGGCACCAACAAATGCCTGGATAATTCGTTTGTAATCGTGTGGTAGCACTAGCTGATCAAAGGCCGTTGAGCTCCATACCACGTCTTTAACGAGCTCAATGTCGAATAATCCTAAGCTTCTTGTAAGAGAGTGGTTTTCGGTAGATTCCTTCAGCTAACCTACCCCATTCTTTAGTTTTCAAACAAAACCCTTTCACGACGTTCGTACATAGCGCATACTGGCTCTCGGAAAGTCTTTTGTTGGATACATCTTCTGTGACGATCAGCTTCTGTTAACCGACCTAGCCAAACCTCCAGAACCTCAAGAAAAGGCCGTAAACGCGAGATCTGAATACGTACGTGAGTTTTGTGAGCCATTGCTCAAAACCGGTTTAGCGTATGGTTTTGTTGGTAGAGGCCCATGAGCAAGTGAATCAACCGACTTATCATGATGTAGCTCATTACCACGAAAGACGAGGCTTTTCGAAGACTGAAGTGGCTGAAGTGGACCGGTCGTACCACGATTGAACCACAAGAATGTTCTGCAGTCTATAATGATTCGCTCCTCTGTCACCTACACAACTATCAGAAGACTGAAGAAGAAATTCACGGAGCTTATGACATACATGACGCTGCTTTGGGATTCCTGAAGCCGTGTGAGATAAACTATACATGCCAGAATACGTCTTGTGGTTGATCCCTTGCAAGCTCTCAAATAGTCGACCACGCTGGATGAGCCGCTCCCTGACTTGATCCAAATCGGGGCATAAGCGTGCCGGGATAACCTCTAGCTCCAAGATTGGTATGACGTTCTCAAAAGGCAATATGGTTAGGTTGGTTTCTGTGTACCCAAAGGTATCTCCATCGGTGTCGACGAACCGGACACTAAGTACGTACGCCACTGTTCCATCTGGCGTCTTGGAGTAATTACCGCTGCTCAACTTGAACAACCTATCACTACCTTCGATCTTGGTGTAGACTTCGACGTCGGGTTCAAAGAGTGTCCACACATAATCAAAAGATATGACACCGTTGTCCAGAAGATCCGTGGCTTGTTCAATACGCGGCTTGATCTCGGCATGAATAATATTTGCTAGAAGCTTGTAATGCAAATACTCATCGGAGCTTTCAGCTGGATCTTTCCTTGGATCGGCTTGGTTGAATTCCTCCCATCTGTAGAAGAACTCTCGGAAAGGCGCATGAAACTCAAGCTTCTTGAGGTTGGTGTTGATACCCTTGTACCCCTTGAAAACCGGACCGAGAATCTTTTTGAGCAGTGGACTCTGCACCGTGATCGAGTGCAGCGAGAGGACTGATTCATCGATCTCACCATGCTCTTTCTCACGCCGGACAATGAGTGCGTACTTGGCTGAAGCTTGGGATGATCTTCCATCGACCCCGATTTCCTCGTCTGTCCACTCCTGCCAAGGATCCCAGCTGCTCTTCCGGTAAATATCTTTAGTCTCAGCAGCCATGCCCGCCTCTGCCATTTTATTTGAGCTGTTTTGATGATGGTGGTTGTTTTGATTATGCTCATCTGGGCGAGTGAACCAAGGACTGCCCATGTTGGTGGGCTCTCAATAGGATAGCGAAGGAACTACTGCGAGAGCTTCTGATGATAGAAATAATTGGTCGACTGGGATCCAGGGAGCTCCGACTGTTCACATCGAGTGAAAAGACCAGCCGTTGACGTTTAGCTGCAGCGTACGGTATAAGGACCGCTCTCGTATAGGCCTACGAGCAAGAAGAGCGCAGTATGCGCCAGCATGTGAAGGCTTGTCAATAAAGCGACAAACTGCCCACCCTCCCTGCAGGCAAGTGATCTGACCTGTGATTGAATATGCGTGTATACAACTCATACGAGCAAAGACAGCTGAAAGACAATTTGGAGCCCAACAGCTGATTGGCGATCTGCAGGTGCCCAAAGAAGGATGCCAATCATGACCCAATGAAGAAGCGTCATTTAAAGCAGGCCAAGCTATCGATTTCTGATATTGCGTGGCCCCGCCCACCCCGTCCTATCAAAAAAGGGGGTTGTAGAGCTTGTTCAGCTCGGATTGTAGCTCATACTTACATATCACGTTGTAAAATGACGAAGCGCAGGCCTCAATCTCTGCTGTCAGGCTTGCATTGCCGCACTGCTGCATAAGCCCAGTTTGGACACTTCGTACATCATGAACAGCCATCTGAGACTTTCCGGACCTCCCGGGAATTACGACGGGGGCGAAGCCGTGCGTGCTATAGAACCAGATATGGCTTAGGGGCGGAACCAATCCGAAAAAGTGACAGCTCTTTGGGTTGATCATCGTCAGGGATCACAGATGCTAGTACCCTGTTCTTTCGTATCATGATAATGCTGACACGCTCTCTTTACGCAATAAACTGAGAATGCCAAGCCAAGCATTAACAGTCTTTGCATGTCTGAAAAATGCTGCCTCATGAAACACGACCACTGGTTCTGTCAGTGTATCCCTCATGGCGTTGCTGAGTTCACTATACTGAAAAGATTTCTTCCACTCCTGTCTATAAAAGCCTACGAGTCTTAATAATACTAGTATTAACATTAAACTCAAGAACGTACAGAGACCCAGTAAGATATATGCTTATCTGTCTACTATTTAGTCATACAAAAACAAAAGCGTCTACCTTTTGGTTTCAGACTTTGGCCTGCTCCTTTTCCGATCTTCCGAGGGGATGGTGTTTTTACTGGTGAGCCTCGTGACTATAGGGGCATCGCTAGTCAGTTATGCTCCTCAAGCTTTGGATGGTGCCACAGGCGGAGAATCTACGATAACATGGATGACAATAGGTCCATCTCTCGCCAATACTTCTGTAAGTGCTTTTCGCAGCTCCTCCTCGCCCGTAACTTTACATCCCTCACATCCAACTGCCAGTGCCAATAACTCAAAGTCTGTATGAGGAATGCAAAATGGAGGCGGGATATCTCCGCCATACCGGCTTCCACTCATGACTAACCAGATAGCCTTCGATCCATATAGAACAGCGGTACTGACCTCTGACTGCATCAGCATTGCTGCATCACTAACAATGGCCACCGCGTGTTTGTCCTCAAGGCCCATGCCGACACAACCGCACACAGCGTGACCCATGGGAGAGGAATCCAGGTTTGATCGATAGAGCCCATGTTTGGGGAATTTCAGGTAATGTGCTGTCCAGTAGAGGTTCTCGGCATCGGACATGATCGAACATCCGCTCCCATTGATGGCGACATTTTGAACAACAGACATGACTGTTACTGGGTGGATCCGTCCTTTTGATGCAGCTGGAACCGCTCGGATAATGGCATCTCGTATGGGCCGATACGCAATTTTTTCCTCCGTGCTTTTTACCTTCAACACGGCTTCAAGAAAGAGACTGATTTCACCTTCAATGATATTTGAACTCTTGGGCATATTTCGTTTGACCTCGGATGTTTCCAAGCCAACACAGTAGGAATCCGTATTGACCCATTTCTCCTGAATAAACATGGAACTAAGCTCAGCTGCCTTAGATCCAAGAAGAAGGACCCTTTTCGGCCCTTTGGTTCTCATGATGCGATTCGCCGACCCCCCTAAACCAGTCGTGCCTAGGTACAAAGGATGGGTCTCTGGGGAAATCCCCTTCGCGCGGGGCGTAGCAATAACTGGAAGAGCGTATCGTTCCGCAAGCTGTTTGACAAGAGTGGAGGCACCACGGCAACCATAACCGATCCAAAGTAAACAGCTCTTGCTTTCAAACCTCTCAGCAACCTCCTGACAGACAACAAGGGCTTCCCTGGATAAAGAGGGGAACGGGAAAGGTTCGAGCTCCGGACGTTGTTGCAGAGGTGGTATGAGTGCTCTGCTTCTCGCGCCAGTCAAGAAAACCCCCAAGACCCCCCCCGAGAGGATCACGTTTGATCCGAATCAAGGTTTGTCGTAGTCGCTCTACATCCAATACGTCCCTGATGATCACGCAGTAGCTGGATACACTATGGACCGTTATTCCAGTCAGCCCCTCCACATCCAGTGGCAAAGTCTCCTGAACAAGGCGACGACCTGTTCGATCGGTCTCCTCGCTCATCAACCCCGCTATGAAGACAATGCGGGCTCTGTCTGCACGAGCACAACGGAGTCCAGTGATGGCATTCGTGATTCCTGGCCCGGTCGTTACGAAAACAATGGCAACTCTGCCAGTCTGTATAGAATACTCTGCTGCGGCAAATGCTGCCCTGGATTCATGGCGAAAATGGTAAACCGTGATGCCTGGGCAATGTAGGGCTTTCCAGATGTGATGGATGTTGCCTCCAGAGACGCCGAAGGCTTTGTCACAACCAAAGTTGGACAAGGCCTGAACGATGTAATCCGCGTAGGTCTGCATGGTAGAATGTATAGTGGTGAGGTGATAGAGTTGGGTGTTTTGGGGCGGAAACGAATAGTGAAGACTCGCGGTTATACACCTGCCTGCCGTTGTCCCGTCAGCTGGAGATGATCGATATATACAGAAGGTAATATAGGTAATATATGGGCAACACTTGCTGCGCTATTTAGTGTAGGAAGATTAGTTGTACCTTAGTAGATTTCAGGTACAACTGGGGATCACAGTTTCCATCCAGAACCAAGATCTAACATGAGTTGCCTGAATTTGCAGAGTGTCCTTGTACTTAAAACAAACAAACCATAGATATGTAGGTAACAAGGCAAAAGTTTCCTGGAACAGAAGGCAATTGCCCGCCGTAGAAGAAGTTGGATGTTCTGGCGCGCCACGAGACGCAATATCTCTGATGAGTTGACATGGCTTTTGTATGTATCAGCATCCGGCCACAGAGACGGTAATGGTAGACGTCCTAGTTTACCCGTTTCGACTATACGGGTTAGTTTCTCGAAAAGGAGACGAGAA
Organism: Fusarium pseudocircinatum; assembly: GCA_013396035.1. Taxonomy (NCBI): domain Eukaryota; kingdom Fungi; phylum Ascomycota; class Sordariomycetes; order Hypocreales; family Nectriaceae; genus Fusarium; species Fusarium pseudocircinatum. The sequence continues at coordinate 68,132 of JAAOAS010000302.1, forward strand.
TATCATCGCATTTGTGTTGTCCAACCCAACTTCTCATCTGCGATTCTAGTCCTTAGAAAGGTGCTTTGGTCTTGATGATCTTGAAAATAGCCACACAGACAGTCACAATATATTTCACGCCGTAATGATTGATGACATTTTACAGAATATCAAAGCTTGACGCTTCGCGGAGACAGTAGTGTCAAGCTCTGGTGTTAGTATAAAGTCAGCAAAAGGTGGAAGGCATCAGATTCTTCCAACGTCGCCGGGTAACGGACATTTCCCATGATTGATCAATAAGTCTGATGTTTGCTCCTGTTTGGTGATTGAATAAAGAACAAATGAGGTGTTGGAGAATCATCAAGTGGAGAGAGATAGAGACAGAGACAGGACAGAGACAGGGGTGTCTCATCCGTGGAAGCCGCGGAAAGCGCCAAGATCTGGAATACGAAGGCAACAAGGCATCAACCACGCATTAAACACTTTGACTGACACGACAACAACTCATCAGAAATTCCGCTTTTTACGCTACAAGCAATGAGATTTTAAACATGGCATTAATCTCATATTCCCTAAAACTATATCAATAGCCAACAATTGCTGTCTTGAGTGCCATCACACATCACTGTCCAACTTCAAAACCAAATATCTTCGACAATGGAACCCAGCAGACCAGCTCTCAAAATCGTTCGAATAAGCTCTCGTGAGCAACTCGAAGAGCTCATCGGCTTTATTTGCGATGCCTTCATGGAAGATGACCTATTCTGCGCTATGGTCCCTGGTCGCCAAGAACATCCCGAAGCAGCTCGAAGCATGTGGCGCATGACCCTTGTCGAGGAGTACGGGAGGAAAGGCTCTGTGCTTCTTGCTGCTCGTCGTCAGGGAGAGAATGGGGACGAGGGCGAGTTTGTTGCCTGTGCAGTTTGGTCTCGTTGTGGAAAGAGTGATCTCGCTCGGAGCTGGCAGGGAGATAACTGGAACAAGCGTGAGTCAGCATCGAATTTCTGAGAATGGCAGTATAGTTAATCATTTACCAATAGGAATTGCCAGGCTTGAAACTGCGTGGACCATGTTCTATAGCTTCTCCCTTCGACAAGCAGGTCCCGGTATTGCACTAGACGCCTGCATCGCAGCAGGAGCAGCCGCAGAGCAAGCCTACAAATTCTACCCCGATGAGCGCTGGCGTCTCGGCCTCCTAGCCACCTCACCCTATTGCCAGAGAACCGGCATCGGAAAGCGTCTTGTGCAGTGGGGCCTTGACCGCTGTGATGAGGAGGGAGTCCCAGCGACGCTCGAGTCCAGTGTGTCAGGACGGCCACTCTACGAAAAGATGGGCTTTAGAGAGGTGGGCACTGTGAGCTTCTACGAAGGAAAGTGGTCCATGCCTGCCATGCTCAGACCTGTGGAGGAGGACAAGAAGACGGTTTAGAAGGCAGCTTTATCAGACTCAATGGCTGAAGGCATGGTCTGAAAGCAACCGAGATCGGTGGTTGCGGACAAGGGCGTATGCTCGAGATGTATGATAGACGGCATGGCGTTTCATTCTTGACTATTTGGTAGTTCTTGGTTCGTCTGCTACACTATTGAACTCGTGATGGTGAAATGAGGAGTTGGAATGGCGTCTCGCAGATGACGAGCATCAGGCGTAGAATGCTGGCTGAACTGAAGGGCGATTATCTAGAAAGAAGCTTATTGATCGTGCCTTGGCAGGATTGTAAGTGAAGAAGTGGCTTAAACTACGAAGAGAGGTACATTATGTTGATGCTGTATTAGGCTTTCTTCGCAGACGAGACCCCCGACTGCAAGGTCAGACTCGCCGTTGAACCATCAAGACTTCACTTGGGCAAACATGGTGGCCAAAAATATGTACGGGTCAAAAGTTTATATGATTGATTGAGTTCAGCTACTTGCGTAAGTGTAATGATGTTTCCCCTCCGATACCACTAGCAAGATACTCCGATCGGAAATTCCCCGAAAGTCCACGGTGGGCATTGTTGAGGGTGTTATTTCGAGTTGATATGCCTGAAATCTGATGCTTGCATCGCGCGCACTTCGGGAGGTGAGGTTGACAGGATCATCCTGCTGCGA
>JAAOAS010000307.1:0-28458 GCA_013396035.1 Fusarium pseudocircinatum
GGGTTCCTTGTCATCGAGTGTGTCCACGATATCAAACCTACTGGTAGTCAAATGCCATGCCCTGTGATGATAACCAGACATTATCATTCTCAGCAAGTTTGTGACTGGACAGAAAAAGCAAGAGACCATGTCCACGCCCAAAGTTGCCCTGGTCACAGCTGCAAGCAGTGGTCTCGGCGCAGCCATTGCTCGCATGCTAGCCGTCGACCTAGGAATGAACGTCGTGATCAACTTCAACAGCAACGAATCACGCGCCAAAGAACTGGTCCAAACCCTTCAAGCGGAGTGCGACAAAAGGCACGCAGGGTCAAATATCTCAATACAGGCTATTAAAGCAGATACATGCGACAAGCTGCAGATCAAATCACTTGTCGACGAGGCAGCATCGAGGTTCGGTGGTCGTCTGGATGTTATCATATCGAATGTTGGATGGACAAAAATGCGTCAGCTCTCGGACATCGACGATAATATTGACGAGGACGACTGGGATCGCTGCTACGTCGCCAATGTCAAGAGTCACCTGTGGCTTTTTCACGCGGCGAAACGGTATCTCGAGGAGAGCAACAAGCGAGACGCTGGAGTACCTGTTTTTGTGTCTACAGCTAGTTTGGCGGGAGTGATCCCCAGCGGAAGCAGCGTCGTATGTTCTTCTGACCCCAAGAAGATTTCTCATTCACTGACTGTCGCTATCCAGCCGTACGCAGTGACAAAAGCCGCCCAGATACACCTCGGCAAGTGTCTTGCCAAGATAGCTGCGCCGTCGATCAGAGTGAACACCATCTCGCCAGGCATATTACTTACAGTAAGCCATTTTCTTCTCCCCATTGAAGGATACACTCTCATTTTTACATAGGAATGGGGCCTTTCGTTCCCAGCAGAGCGACTTGAAGCGGCTCGCAACACGAACAAGTTGGGTCGTTTTGCCACGGTTGAAGACGTCGCAGAGCAAGTCAAAGCTTTTGTCGTGTCGAAGTCAGTGACTGGGCAGAATGGGGTCATCGATGCAGGTTTCGGTCTGTGAGAGAACATTTAATTGCTTCTGGGGAGGAATGTAGCACTGGAGCCTCTCGCGGATCTTGATCAATGTTTTAAAGACGACAGATAGAACTATGATGTCTTTTTTATGTAGTTAACCTTGCAAGAGTATATATGATTTATATTAACTTCCCTACTTTATCTAAATGTTCATTCCAGATGTAATAGTGTTTTCGTTATTATTTAACTAAATCTTATGCCTTGCCTGTCGTTTGGCATATAATCTCACTCATTCTGCTCGTCTCCCTAGCCCCGCTGAAATAGTGTAGGGTAGTTCGTCCAACAGCGCAGGTAGATCGATATTCGGAGATTTCATGCTCGGTCTGGCCTAGCCAAACTTGGTCGCCCACATTTCCGAGCCCCACCCCCGCAAAGCCGATCCAACCCGTGCTACTCCATGCGGAGTAGACCGGGAAGCCTCAAGAAGGTAAGTAAGTGGAGGCATAATGAAATTCCAGTGATGTTCAATACCATGGGCTATAAGGGCTGAACGGACTTGATGAGAGGACAGAGGGAACATACACAATACTTTTCCCTTGCATCAACGGTATCAGCAACACGAACTTAGACTACCCCATCATGGCTCGAACACATCTCAAGCGTCCGGCCTCCACCAACTCAACAAGTAAAGCCACCAATGGCTCACTGCCTGATGTCCCCAGGATAGTCAAGGATGTAATCGATAGCGTTCGGCGAGAAGGCGATGCCGCTGTGCAGCGTTACAGCGAGCAATTTGACAAATGGTCTCCTTCCAGCTTCAAACTCTCCAAGGAGGACATCGACCAAGTTATGGCCCGAGTCCCTGAGCAGGTCATTAGTGATATCAAGACTGTTCAGTCCAACGTCCGAAAATTTGCTGAGGCTCAGTTGAACTCCATCAAAGAGTTTGAGATTGAGATGGCCCCTGGGGTATTTCTTGGGCAGAAGAACAACCCAATCGACTCAGTTGGAGCGTCAGTACCCGATATCTCAGGATGACAATTTATGATGTGCTGACAGCTGTCTAGATATATCCCAGGAGGCCGGTACCCCCTATTAGCCTCCGCGCACATGACCATCTTGACAGCCAAAGTAGCAGGCGTCAGAAATGTAGTAGCCTGTACGCCCCCTGCAGCGGGTGAAATCCCGCTGGCCACAGTCGCTGCCATGCATCTCGCAGGTGCAGATGAGATCTTCATCCTCGGCGGCATTCAAGCCATCGCAGCAATGGCCATCGGCACAGAAACAGTGCCCAAAGTGGATTTCATCGCAGGTCCAGGAAACGCTTTCGTTGCCGAGGCGAAAAGGCAGTTGTTTGGACAGATCGGAATCGATCTCTTTGCTGGTCCAACAGAGGTTTTGATAGTAGCGGATGAGACAGCAGATCCGTACATGATCGCCACTGATCTTCTTTCTCAGGCTGAGCACGGACCGGATACACCTGCTGTCTTGATCTGCACCTCGGCTGAAGTGGCAAAGAGTGCTATGAAATACTGCGATGAGCAGCTGACTACGCTCAAGACTGCAGCGGTAGCTAGTGTCTCGTGGCGTGACTACGGTGAGGTTATTCTCGCTGATACGATTGATGAGGCCTATCAGATTGCCGACGAGTTTGCCTCCGAGCATGTACAAATTCTCACTGCCAACCCCCGAGACGCCCTGACCAAAATGCAACACTACGGAGCGTTGTTTTTGGGCCCTATGACCTGTGTTTCTTTTGGCGACAAGGTAAGAAGTCACAAACCTCACGAATACAATGTTACAGATACTAACACTGTTATGCAAAGTGTATCGGCACGAATCACGTTCTGCCTACAAAGCACGCGGCGAGATACACTGGCGGTTTATGGGTAGGCAAGTTCCTCCGCACTGTGACTTATCAGGAAGTCAATTCTGCAAAGGCAAGCGGTGAACTTGGTCAGCTCTGTGGGAGGGCTGCGAGGGTGGAACTCTTTGAGGGCCATGCGAGGTCTGGAGATATTCGTGCACATCGATATATCGGGGACAAGTTTGACTGGATAAAACAGTAATTAGACACTTAGACTAGAAGCATATACTACGCTTGGTTTTCTCATATTTGTCTCGTGACCTCGTGCATTGCAGCTATATTGGCGTGGTATTGTGACCAAGAAGGTTTTCGTTTCTCGGGACCACTCTACGCCCTCCACATCCGAGGTTAACTTTAAACTGTTCAGGGGGCTTTGTCACGGAACAGGTAGTGCTTAAAAGTCAGCCATCGAGACTCATTCGAGCCTCACAATTGAATTCATTATTATCATCCTTTCCAAGGCTACGCTAAGCACTTCGCACCCAACTACTCATACAGCCGATATGGATAGCAAAGCACCTGCAGACAACGCAAGAAAGGATCTCAGGCCGATCAAGCGATTTGTCACCACCCATACACCTGAAGGAATCACTACTTTTTCAAACGTCTTATCTGAGGATGCCCCCTTCCAAACCTTACCAGATAATGTCGACTTTGCCCTCTGCTACGCAACCAACCAATTTCCCGTCAACCTTAACGACGAGGCAGATATCAGTACATATCAACACTACACCCAAAACCTTCCTGGAATCACTCTGCCGACGGGCACAGTCCTTCGCGTCGTGGACATACCTCCTGGAGCCATATCGCCTATGCATCGCACAATCAGCTTGGATTATGGAGTCGTTTTAGAGGGGGAGATTGACTTGATCCTAGACTCTGGTGAGAAGCGAGTCATGAAACGGGGTGATATCTCAGTTCAGCGGGGGACCAATCATGCTTGGAAGAATAGAAGTGAGGAATCATGGGCACGAATGCTTTATGTTTTGCAGCCAGCTACAAGTCTGAGAGTTGCCGGTCATGAACTCCACGATAACTCGATGCATACTATTCCCGGGTATGAGGATGAGGCGGTCAAGAACTAGTAGGTCTACATGAGAAATAATTATATGAGCCTTTTGATAGATCCAACGATTGTCGCCTAGAGGCATCTCATGCCATGTAGTGATATGCTATCATCTTAAATTGTATCATATAAGCCAGCGCAAGCACAGCTCCAAGCGGGCAAGATCATTGAAGACCATTGACGTGAGAGTCTGCCACAGCCCACTATTTTTCTCGGATGATGCTAGTAGACTAAGCAGCACGAATGCGGAGGAGACGTGGCGTTCCCAACGCACTCAATGTCCCCCACATCGGCTTCCCCTACACGTCAATTTCGGCTCGGCCCAGCTTATCCAAAAGCTGCTCGAGGTTCTCGACCAAAGGCGGTACAGCCTCCACGTGGGAGAAATTGGCACTCAAAATGCCGAGAACGTAGTTCACAACCGCCTCCCGGTCCATGAGGCGGATGGGAGAACTGCCGTGCTGGGGTTGGATGACTGCAACCGAAGGCACCCCTCGGCTGATGAACCTCTGAACGAGTGGAGATTCCGGCCCGTTCAGACAAACCATCTCCTCACTGTTAAGAATAGGATCATTCTTATTTGTCCCCTTGACCTGTGAGACCACCGCGTAGGCCCAGAGTGCAAGGTTCGCTTGGTATAGCGCAATAGTGTAAAAGCCCCGGAGACGTCCAGGCTCAAACATCTCTGCTGCTCTTGTAATCTGGCCGGCGTACCATATTGCTTTCCGTGACTCAGGGCTATTGGTCCAGTCTAACAGTACAGACAGAGCGTGTCGGGCATCACTCTGATGTCCCTTGCCCGCAAAGAGTTCGACCTCCTCAAAAGGAATGTGTAAGTGCATATACACCAGATGGTACATCATGATCACTGGACCATCCTGCCAGCTTGCCTCATCGCCCATCATGTTGACACGAAATCTATGCAGTATCTGGATGATCTCTTGCTGCCGAAGAGTCAATGCTGGGTCCGAGTGTCTCGGTTTATCTAGCACGGCAATGCTTTGTAGACATTGCCAAACCATTCCCCAGATACCCGAAAGGACGACAAGCTGACAGAACGAACCATCATAGCTGCTGTCTATCTCTGCAGCATTGCGGAAGTAGTCGTACAGTGTAACCCTTGTGTGCTGGCGCTGCTGCTTCAGGTATATGGCTTTCCATGCTTCTGCGTCTTTGGCAAGCCATAGATCGCTAGACTCTGGTAGAGGCGTCTTGAGCTCTGAGAAGGATATTAGGGGACATGTCGACATGGCAATACTGACTTGAGTATCCATGACGAAGCAGTGATAAGTGAGTCTGTTGTAATTCTCTTGCTCAACCCAGGCGAGCCACTTATTGTGTAAGGTTTCGCCTGCGTCTTCTGGCAAAGGGGGATCAGCGGGAGTGTAGGTTTTGCTAAATCTTCTACCCCGCCGCAGCATCTGTGGTCGAATTAGCAAGGCATAATGTTGAGTTGAAAAGTGAGACAAGTTGACATACTGTGAAGGGCATCTGGCGCTGGCTTTCCGCAATTTCCATCTTCCTCTTGATACCACTCCACAACCCCATCTCAATATCCAGAACAAACGCCTGAAGAGCCCACAGAGCTCGAGTCATAGAGTTTGCTGTTTCAAACAATACAGGTAACGATAGACGAGCCACCTCATGCAGAGCAAAACCAAGGGAATGCAAGATCTTGGAGTCAGCAAACATGGTTCCCATGTTGACGATGGTGAGAATAAGCTCTGCACCCTGTTGGTTTGTTTCGAACGAAGGGCCATGTATCCACGAGTCGGTCTGGACACGATGGTGGGAAAAGAAGCTCGCGATGAGCTTGGATAAGATCTCGGAGTGGGGAAATGCTCTGATGATGGCGAGTTTGCTTTCTGGCTTGCAAGCGTTCAAGGTTAATAGCAGCAATTGGTCTCGAAGACCAACAGAGAGTGGTTTGAACTGCTGACTGTTTGCCTCCAAGCTGCTGTTTAGTTGGATGGCGTCCTGGGGACTGTCGCCAAGAACTGATAGAGCCTTTATGTTGGAGTTGAGGTGGTCATTCTGCGAAGGCTCCCACATTCCGAGTGCCGATTCCTTATATGCCACATGGCCTAGCACAGCTGGGCGAGCATTGTTGGTTGAGATGGGCGGTTGAATCTCGGGGTTGGCAGGCATGGCTGCTCTTGGTTCCAGGAGGATACCATTGTAGTAAAACGATGGACTGCAGGGCAAGTCCCAAAGATCCATGGCAACATCATCGAACCGTGTATCACCATCGACGCGAAAGTCCAAGAGACCATGAGACGGAAGCGGATTGTAAATGTGGTTAATGCTGGTCAAGTCGGCTTGATCGATTGGGCGGCTCTCCTGTCCTTCCACGGGTGTCATGACGCCTCTGAGGAACTTGGAGAAGTCATCTTCTGACAAGCTTAGATGACTCGGCTCCAAGACGGGTATCGATAGTTCTTGATCTACCGGGGTTAGTGACCAGCTTCCGAATCAAGCGCCATACGATGTTCTCACCAATTGTAGACTGAATGCTTGTTTCTGGCGACGTTTTGTCCCCTATTTCAGTGAACCGAGTATCTCGCTCACAAGGAATTCCCTTTGCCACACAACGTCTGCAGGAAGCATCTTCGTCACACTTGAGTTTAGATCCCGCACAGGCTTTACATGCCTGAGAAACACGGGGTGCAGCATTAGACATGCGCTTGTATCGCTTCACGCCAGACTCTGCGCCATTATGCGCAAGCACATGGCGTTTGAGAATGTCTCTAATCATATAATGAGTTGATGCCGACTTGGCGAGGGAGTATTACATACTGGCGCCCAAAGGCTTTGTCGCAAACATGGCAGCGAAACGGCTTATCTTGGGCATCTGTAGTCAACGTGAGCGATATGCAGGACAGAAGGGAGCATTGCGTTGCTGCTACTCACGAGAACGGATATGACGGGTCAAGTGGTCCACGCGCCCGAAGGAGCGTTGACAATAGGAGCATTGGAAAGGGTTTGTTTGAGGAGACGATAAGCGTCTCTTTGTCGTGGCAGGAGCGCTCATATCGCTTGTGATCGCTAGAGCATGAGTGATAAGAGGATCATTGTCACAGAAGATGGTCGTGATGGATGTTGATGGCCTGTCTGGACTGTTCTATGAAGCATGACCTGCGCCAAAACGCTAGACTAGGGTGAACTGAGGCTAGTGCTGTGGATTCTGAGTTTATCGGGATGTGGGCGACGCGGGGAAAAGACGCTAACTTAAGTTAGTACACAGATCAACTTCTGAGGCCCCAGGGTAGGCACCACATTAGTCGTCGCCTCAAAATGCATAAAGATGCGACGAAGCTAGAGCTGTCACAGAACCGGCAGTGAGCAGGCAGTGAGCAGGTATCGTTTGGTGGTGTATCCTTATTTCTATGGCGACTGCACTTCATTCTCGCCCGAGGAGGATAGGAGCCAAGGTAAGATAACCCTATAGTTGGCTGATATCTACACGATCAGGCAGTTCAAGCTCTAGATTTGGTTAAAAACAACCTTTCGAGAAAAGCAGTCCATCGATTGGGATCAATATTTAGGAACTTGTAATTTCTGGAAGTGCATCTAACTGAAAACTACTACCGAACATTATGCTTCATCATACCAGGCTCACAAGTTGTTTCTGGACTGCCTAACAACATCTACTCGCCCACTTCGCGATCCACATTCCAGTGAACAAACTTCTCAATGTAGCCCCAGCTCCACGTAGCATGGCGGATCCTTCGGCCCCAAATATAAATAGGTACCCAGCACAAGATAACCGCCCCCGAGATACCAGCCATGGCGCCAAATGCATTAGCATACCCACTGATGTTAATCCAAGGATTAGTGTAGAAAGAGAGGAGAAATCCGAAAGCAGCTACATCTCGTCAGCTTAATTGATCAGATCATGGAGGCAGTAGACTTACACTTGAACGCTAGCTGCGTGACTGCCAACTCTCCTGCAACGGGACGGTAGCTGTCAATTGTGTAGACCAAGCTAACGTTGGTAGCTTGAACGATTGCCATGTTCACTTTCAACTCCAGTTAGCGATTTGGACCGCGTGAGAGAGTTTAACGTAGACTTACAAAGACCCAGGCCAATGGTAGGGACAATCCAGTGCCAGCTGCGATCGATGCCCACGCCATACAGGACCAACGAGAGCGGCGCGATGACGAGCGAGATGAGAATAGCAGGCAATCGCATCTCTGGCTCTCGAATGCCACCATTCTTCCGAGTCAGTCGATCCGCCACCTTGTCACTAAAGTAACCTCCAAAGAATGCTCCAACACCGGCGCCGATGGGACACGAAATGAAGCATAAGCCGGCTTGCCACGGCTTGAAGCCATACGTGGCAGAAAAAGCCACAGCAAAGTTGGAGCTGATGGCAACGAGGAAGCCGATCGTGACAGACATGACTAGGGTAGCCCAAAGCACTGGAGGAAGAGTGAGGAGAACGACTGGCCGGAAGAATAGCTTGAGCAGGGATTCTTTGGTGTGTGTGCCGCTGTACAGGGACAGATTTTGAAGAAATGTGCGCTTTGGGGGTGGAGTATAAGATGTGTGTCCAGATGTCGAGGCTTCTTCAAACTGTACCTTTTCAATATCCTGATCTTGATCCTGATCCTTGCAATTGGAATCAATATGCGTATGCGTTCCTTCTGTAGTTTCCTGGCGGTTGTAGACGGTCTCGGGGAACGTTAAGATGATGAGAATGGTACAAACTCCAATCAAAGCCACCGATACCCAGTAGATATACCGCCAGCTCAGGTTGATGGTAATGAGTCCAGCAACAATGATCCCAACACCTACACCAGCGGATAGCGCAGTGGTATATATCCTATTCATGTGATTAGCGAAGGCAAATTGGGTATCCATATATGGTCACTCACGCCATGGCTGCACCTCTCTCGTGCAAGAAGAAAAGATCCGAGATAGTCAACGGTGCTAGACATTCAGCGACTCCTGACGCAAAACCCATGAGGATTCGCGCAGCCAAAGCACTTCCGTATGTAGTCGCGCCGCCAGCCCAAGCAGCCACAGCTGTGTACATTATAAAGGACAGGACATATGTAGGTCGACGGCCGTACTTTGCAACAAAGGGCATCCATATGAGGTTTCCCATGCCTTGGAGAAGAGCAGTGGTGGTGAAGAAGTAGGCAATCTTGGAAACTTTGGCGTTGAAATCGGGTCCGGGTGGACCGAAGAAGGACTCGGTGGTACTGACGATGGCGACGGAAGGGCCAGCTGCGAGGAAGTTGCTGAAGAAGATGGCACAGGAGACGAGTACGGCGATGTAGAAACGGTATGGCTTGGACCTGTGTCATGCTTAGCATGGTTGTATGGGTGAGGGCATGAACCAGGTCAAAGCTTACCAGTTGAGCGGATCATTGGGATCATTCGTAGGGGTTGGTATGAGGATTATCTCGTTGGTCTCTTCATTGCGGAGGCGCAGGCCCCCCAGCATGTCGTTACGGACATCAGACGTGCTTATGTCGGTCTTGGGGATATTGATAGACATGGTGTTGGTGTACAAGGGAACAAGAGATAACAATTGTCTGATGAAACACCAAACGCTGACGAATCGCTAGCCTCAGGCAAAAAAAGAGGATTGGCTGGCGAATGTCCTAGAGTCCCTTGAAAAGATCAACGGGTGAAAGAGGGCATAACGGAATGTATTTAACTTCAGATACGGCCTGCGTAACTCGGTAGCCATTCACGTTGGTGAGCCTGCACTGAATGTGTTGATGGTTGGTTGGCCCATGAAAGGGGGACAAAAATCTGCTAGCGACGCGCTCTAACGCGGATGAGGGGCGGCTCCACCCAACGCTAGCGTGTCTTCCCCACGGGGTTATAGTGAGGCATAAGGTAGGAAGAGTTCCTTTCCGATGCTCCCCAGAAAACCCCACAAAGTGCAAGGGTATGTGATTGTGCTGGGTTGCAGAATAGAACGGCAGTGACTGTGTCTTCTCGTCTAAATTGGCTAGAGGGCGGGATAGTGACAGCCCCCTGCCACATTAACTTAAAGTGGTTTGGCGGCGACCACAAACCGAGCCGATGTGGTCTTGACCCCTCAATCGTCTTCGGCCCCTCCTGTATTTGTTGATATGAGAGAACAGTACATGGAGGTCACGCATCGGGACCATGACACTGGCGGAGAGTGCCGAGGTTGGGTTGAAAGGACCTGGTTCGTCAACAGTTGCAGTACATTTAGAAAAGACGTAAGCCACCGCTCCGCAGACATAAGTCGTGGAGAAGCAGCTAAAAACAAATAACATAATCCAAGGCCATCGACCTGTAACCACCACTACCTTCCTTATCCGGGGTTCCTGGCTGTTGCGAGAAGAAACCATCATATGGTAACTAGGACAAAATGGTATCCAACGGCGTCTCTCATGCACTCACCAATGGCCACGCTGCCAAGTCCGATGGGCTCAATATCATCATCATCGGGGCTGGTATAGGTGGTCTCACCGCTGCCATATTCCTCCGCAGGCAAGGCCATCGAGTTACACTACTGGAACAGTCTCGCTTTGCCAACGAGGTTGGAGCGGCGATGCACTTGGCACCCAATGCTAATGGAATCCTTCGCCGGCTTGGTATCTTCGCAGAGACCATAGGCGCAAATGTCTTCGAAAGGGTATGTAGCTCCAAACTCGATGTCGCCCTAGATATTGGACACTAGAGACTTACGATATGGCTGCAGATTACAGAGTTCAATGCGGCGAATGAAGTTGTCCGTGATGCTGAGCTCGCGGAAGCACACAAGATCTGGCAGCATCCGTGGCATCTCGTCCATCGCGTGCGTTTGCATCAGGAGCTTAAACGACTTGCAATATCGCCAGAAGGGCCTGGCACTCCCGCAGTGCTCCGAACGTCTAGCCGCGTGGTGGATGTAGACACAGAAACAGCCACAGTTTTCCTGCAAGATGGCAGCCAAGTCCAGGGCGACTTGGTCGTTGGCGCTGATGGAGTTCATGTAAGTAATGATACTTTCAGGCTTCGGTCTTGCATCGTTTTTGGCTAGGTCTTCCACTAACAATAATCTATGATAACAGTCTCGTTCGCGACACAAAGTCGTTGGAAAAGAATGGAAAGCGTATAGTTCAGGCAAGAGTGCTTTCAGGTTCCTCGTCCCCCGTCAAGCTGCTCTCGGCGATCCCGAAACCACCCATTTCGCGCAGCATAACGGTCAGCTCATTATATGGTATGCCGCCGACAGACGTATCGTGATGTATCCATGTGATGACAACAAGACGTTCAACTTTGTCTGCATTCATCCGCGAGAAGAGAGTGACCCTGGGAGTAAAGAAGGTATGTTGCGCCCAAAGTGTTGACTTAACGGAGATTGCTGACCAGCACTGGTAAGATTGGAATAACGACACGAGCATGTCGGTGCTATTGGGTGTATACAAGGATTTCGATCCTGCTTTGTTGAAGCTTCTCAGCAAAGCCAGCCCAGACTCCCTCAAGGCATGGGAGCTGCTAGATATGGATGTTCTCCCAACGTGGACCGACAAGAGACTCACTCTTCTTGGCGATGCTGCTCATCCTTTTCTCCCTCGTGAGTATATCATCATCACCCAACCCCATGATATGTACCTTTCAACCAGGAAGTATTAACCAAGTTCTTCAGACCAGGGCCAGGGTGCAGGTGTTGCCATCGAAGACGCTGCCTCCCTCGCAGTTGTTCTCCCACCGGGAACCTCTCCAGAAGAGGTCCCTGAGCGGCTCCGCCTTTACCAGGACTTTCGCTATGATCGGGCAAACCGGATCCAAGAGTTCTCACGCCAGGCAGGAAAGGATAAACCGGACAAGGACTTTGACAGTCAGTAAACCTTTAACACGCATCCTGCCATCGCACGGCTAACAATCGGTTCTACTTAGTGATGGCGTATACCAACTTCAACTTGGGCCATGATGAATGGGACCATTCCACCAATCGTTTCAGCAAATGGGACTGGGCACGGAAGCCTCATCTCTACTGGAGAATGCCCGTCTCCTTCGGGCCCTTCCCTGGTCCGCGCCAGACCTTCACAGGCGAAGCTAGGAATGCCACGAACTCGACATTCACAACTGCCTCTATCAAGTTCAAGACTTCACGAACCCTCTTGCAGAACCTCTTCCCTTCTACTTCTTTCCGATTCAAGAGTCCCGGGACTGTCGCGTATGCTAGCTTCTCACAGACCACGCTCAACAAAATGGAGTGGCTGGGAGGCTCTGGGTACAGACACATTGGGCTGTACATCCACGGCGTACAGTATGTACAGAAAGACGGCACCGTTCGTGATGGAACATTCCTGCCAATCTTATGGGAGAGTCTTACCGATCCGATTGTCAGTGGTCGCGAAGAGCTCGGAATGCCAAAACTGTATTGCTCCATCGACGTTTGGAGGCGAACAAACAGTTACAGAATCCAGACAGGCTGGCAAGGCGTCAATTTTGGCTCGTTCTCACTCGAAGGCCTCCGCGAGGTACATAGTGGCAGCTCCAAGGGTACGATCGGAGGCGAAGACGATGAAGGAATCTTTGCCTACAAGTACATCCCCAAGGTGGGCGATCGTGGCAAAGCAGATGTGGAGCATGCGACCTTTGTACCTCACGCAGAAGAGTCCAAGGTCGTTCCGAGTAAAGTGCTGAAGGTCTTTACTGCTGAGAAAGCTAGCTTTGAGTTTGATCCTCATGACTGGGAGGCTCTACCGACGCTCCATCACGTCGTCTCGAGGTTGGCAGAAGTTCCCGTGTATGAGATTCTCGGTGGAAAGGTTGTTGAGGGTGTTGGCGTCCCAGACGTCTCTAGCGCTCGAAGAATAGACTAAATAGCTTTGAGTAGAGAAATGTCATTGCTTAATGGGTTCGAAAGAATGTACCAGTCTGCAGCTCTCACCATCGCTGATTAGGATATTTCTTATGACGATGAGATAGTTCAATATCATCCTGAAGTATCTTGTTACTCTATGAACTACTCGAAGGAATCCTTTTTATATACACAGTCTTTCTTTGACATTGATGGTTGGTTCGCACCTCGCTATGACCAGGGCTTGAAATCAAAATATTGTACTAATTGGTAGTAAGTAACTAATCAATATGAAGTCCTCCGTTCACATGCAAATGCACACCGTTCACCCAGCTTGCCCGCCCATCACATAGGAACCCTACCGCGTATGCAATCTCTTCCGGTGTACCCATCCGCTTTCCTGCAGGGGTAGCATCAATCGTAGGCTGCAAGATCCGCATAGCTTCGTCGCCAGCAGCCAGGAAGCCCTCGGTCTTAGTTGGACCTGGAGACACCGCATTCACCGTGCATCCATACTTGGGAGGAAGCTCCTTAGCCCAGCATTTAGTGAATGAGTCCACCATGCCTTTTGTCCCGGCATAGATGGTCTGCAAGGGAGGAGGCCCTCGGGAGCTAGCGGAACAGATGTTGACTATTCGCCCACTTCCTCGCGTTAAGTGCGGAAGACTACTCTGGGTCAAAAGAAAAGTGCTGCGCCCATTGACATTGACCAACAGATCCCAGTCATCCAAGGTCTGCTCCTCAAAAGGTTTGTTGACTGCTAGCGCCACATTGTTGACAACTATGTCTAGTCGGCCAAATTCCTGAATGGTTGCCTCGACAAGCGTCTTGGGGCCTTGAGTTGTACCCATGTCGGCGCAGACGGCGATGCATTTGGTTGGTAGAGACGCTGCCTTCTTGTTGGCACTGTCTGCGAGAGAAGGAAATGGGTAATTAATGGCGACAGATGCTCCACGAGATGCAAGCTCATGGGCAATGGCAAAGCCTATGCCGCTGTCGCTGCCTGAGACAATGGCTACTTTGCCAGCGAGGGGCTCTTGTGTCGACATAGCTGAGATGTTTTTCCTGGCTT
Source organism: Fusarium pseudocircinatum (assembly GCA_013396035.1). NCBI lineage: Eukaryota > Fungi > Ascomycota > Sordariomycetes > Hypocreales > Nectriaceae > Fusarium > Fusarium pseudocircinatum. The sequence goes on from JAAOAS010000307.1 coordinate 13,764, forward strand.
GTGCGGACTCGAAGCGGTGAGTTCAACCGTTGGGTTTGGCGAGACTTGGAAATTTAGTGATGATGGGCTCGCTCAGCAGCTTAGTCCCCTGAAGATTGAGTTTGCGATCAGTGATTACAGGTGCCCCCACTCCTTTTTTGAGAACTCCGATCGGCTGAGGGGGAGCTTCGGTCAAGCCAAGACAACGGTCACCTCCTCTCGGTATGTGGTCCCACTATGATCGAAAGCATGTCCTTTTCCCCCGCACCCAGCCGATCATCTTCAGATAGAGCGGTCTCGGCCCTGCAACCATTTGGACGATTCGCCAACTACCTAGTTACGTTCCAATCGTATAAGGCGCGCAAGAACGATGGTTACTCGTACAGTGGAACACATCCATATTAACCCGACTGACTTTCATCCCTGCCAAACCACAATCTACCCAACCAGCAACCATGACGCAAATTGACGTTATTGCGCAAGCAAAGTCTCAACTGCCTCCTTCGTTCCCCATCATCTGGCGAGGCGATGTGAGTTGGGAAAGGGCCAGGGTAGGCCGCGTCTTCAACCACCGCCGACCATCCAGTCAGCCTCTTGCCGTCGTCGAAGCCACTAAGGAAGATCACATCGTAGAGGCTGTCAGGCTCGCACGTACTCTGGGTACCCGGGTCTCAGTGCGGTCTGGGGGCCACAGCTGGGCAGCCTGGAGTGTACGAGAGGGTGCCGTCCTCATTGACCTGGGCAAGTACCATGAGTTTCTCCTGGACGACGGTACCGGAGTGCTGCAAGCGTCACCTAGCATGACTGGGAGGATGGTCAACAAGCTTCTGGGCTTGAAGGGCCGCATGTTCCCCGGTGGTCATTGCCCAGAGGTTGCTCTTGGAGGATTTCTTCTTCAAGGAGGCATGGGGTGGAATTGCAAGGTAACGTGATTGATGGAAATAAAATAGTTTCCTGACTGACGATATATTCAAAGAACTGGGGTTTTGCCTGTGAAAGATTGGTGGCTCTTGACGTGGTGACGGCCGATGGGGAGAAGCGACATTGTGATAAAATAACCAACGCGGAATTATACTGGGCGGCACGTGGATCGGGCCCAGGTAAGCCTTCTCCTCACCGAGATAAAGCAGCAAATTGCTCACGATCTATCCCCTCATGACATAGGATTCCCAGCTGTTGTTACCAGATTCTATCTCCAAACAACATCTTCCTTCAGCCACATGCGGACATCGGTCTACATATACGAGAAGAAGGATTACGAAGTGGCCTTTTCTTGGGTTACAAATGTTCGTTCCAAGCTTGTCCTCCTGTCTGGTCATCAGTCTGCTAACGTAATCCATAGCTTGCTCCTACTTTCGACGAGGGCACGGAGATTGTTGCAGTTGGAAGACATTTCCCAGGCCGGGACGGGGAGCACATCTTGATCTCCTTCGTCACGTTCAAAGATAGTGACGAAGAGGCCCGGTCTGCACTGCAGCCAGCTCAAGACTCGGCACCACCGGGACACGTTGTTTCGTGGTTTTGCGAGCCAACCTCCATGGCGGAGCAGTATGATGATCAGCATTCTGCCAACCCTGAAGGTTACCGATATGCAGTTGACAACTCTTATATCCGAAATGACGCCGACGTTGTTTCTCTTCTGAAGGAATCCTTCACATCCCTCCCCACAGAGAAGTCTTTTACCCTCTGGTACGCTATGGCTCCCGGCTCTCGACGCAGTACTGAGGATGGCACCATTGAAGATATGGCACTCTCGATGCAGACAGATCATTACTTCGCCGCCTATGTCATCTGGGAAGATCAGGCAGACGATCCCAAATGTCAGTCTTGGCTGACGCATATCTTTGATAAGATCAACCGGGACTCAGAAGGATCGTATCTTGGAGACGCTGATTTTCAAAAGCGCTCGACTGCGTTCTGGGGACGGGACCAAGGCAAGAGACTCATGGACATTAGGAAGAGATGGGATCCCCAAGGTGTAGTGGCTGGTTATCTCAATAAGGGAGACCGAAATGGTGTGGAGGGCTTAGAGAATGTACATAAATTATGATAGAGGTAAGGCTCATGATACAAGCCTCGGCCTACAGTAGCCGTCAAGATTATCTTATCAATTCTTCGCCTTTTATGGGCCTGAGAACTCTTTCCTACTTGAGATAAACAGTTCCTGTACTTCTTACTGCAATTTAACTTCCCTTCTCACGAGCCTTTGGAGACTTGGTTTTTATTGCAGTCTTTAAGATCCCTTAGGTTGTACGTAAGGGACTTTGGTCCCTTCTGTGGCACAGTTCTGAAAGCTTGGCAAGGTCAAGTTCACCCGTCGCTGGTACACTGGTTAGAACACCTCTTCAACATAAACCAGAGCATTGAAGAAGGGGGCCTATATACTTATCTGCAGTTGAGGCCACCCACGATGCAGAATGAGGGGGTTAGGTGGTCTGTATAAGTTATAAGCAAGGCATTGCGTCTTCCGGTATACTTCATCCTCAGCTCATTATGGAACTTGACATTACCCTCGTAGCCCATGTCTCATCTACCAGTTTCCACATGAGAGCTTTTAGATAGACATAATTGCTTAGAACTTTATTGAAACTCTTAATAATCTAGAATAAGTCGATATGCCGGCATATCATACACATCTATAAGCTGTTCGACAAAACATACCCTCAACACAAACTTAAGCTAATATCATGCTTGGTCATTATATAAGACACACCCCGGGGACCAAAGGCTCGAGGGTCAGGATCGCTCCAAAGCAGCTCAACTATTTTTGCCCCCATCTTCACTGCACCAGGTGTGCGAGAAGCTCTGGCGAAGAATCCAGCACGGAACATGTGGATATGCTCTGGGCGTCTCGCGACTGAGGCCATAATAGTGCCCGGCCAGAGGAGCATTCGCCGATATGGTGACTCGCTAACAAACAATGAATAAAAGGCTGACATGGTCTGCTCGACTCGACTATCGATTTGGGCGGCGAGATTCGGGTTGGCAAGCATATCCAGGTGGAAGGATGACTGTAGATATACGATAAGACCGTGCTGATATATCATCACAGCTTCAGCTTGTTCTTCGCGTGAACAAAGGCCATTCGCGTCTTCTTCGAATGCATTGTAGCCTTCTAGTCGTGTTAGAAGTGAATCATACTGTTTCTGAAACGCGGTAGTGGCTACAATGCCTCTCGTCTCTTCTTCCCGGCGAGCTTCGACGAGCTGAGAGATCTCCGGAACCATCTCCCACAGACCCTGCCCAAAGCCGAGTAGAAATCCTCTGGATCTGTATCCTCTGGATCTGTATCCTCTCAGTACATCCAATGAATAGACTGATGGGTCAATTTCCACGACCTCGTCAGATAGAAAGCTGCGGGGCGTGATGGTGATTTTGATTGCATGGTAAGCATAAAGCTCCAGCATAAACCCTTTCAAGTGATTTAATTCATTAGATTGCGTGGGCTCGGATGTGAGGAGATTGATGTACTGTCGACAAGCCTTCAGATGGTGATACATGGAGCCGCGGGAATGACCTTGAACATGCTTATAACTGTCAGCAACAAGTCCCATGACGTTCTCACGTGAAGAGTCTTACATCGTAGACGCAGAGGAGTAATAAAATCAGCAGGATACGGATTGGGGTAGGTGGCCCCGTATGTTCATCCGGGAGGGTGATCTGACCCGTTTCATAAGACAGAAGCTTCTGTAATCCTGATAGTACAGTCGCATAATGACCACGAGTCGCCACTTCTAAAGCTCGAGCTCTCTGTATAGTAGAAGTCGTGTCATTAACTGTCAAGTGGGCTCCTCCAATAGCTAGGATACAATCAAGAACCAGCGTATCAGTTGCAGCCAACGGGAGAAGATAGTGAATAAATGGGTTTCCATCCGCGCAGGGCCCTCGAGTTAGCATTTCAGCTGTTACATCCAGGTACTGCTGATAAAGCGGACGCGAGTTATCGCTTATATTAGCTAGGTTGCCGTAGGTCGGAGCGGCCCGAGGAGAAGATGAAGAGGACGTGGATCGCAAGGTTGCTGAGTCCGTTGAATGGCTGGAGGCTCCGAGTGGCTCGTTGGGACTGCCGTCTTGCGGGATAGCTCGTTGAGAAGTGTTCTCTTGAGCGGGCCAAACGCATTCTTGTCCGGTTCGGGTGCATGATGAGCAGACTGGCTTGACTTCATCGCACTTCTTGCGTTTAGTGCGACACGTAAGACACCCATTCTTTGATCGAGGATGGTTACGGCGCCATTTCGTTGGAAAAGGGGCGCCGCGGTATGGGAGCGCAGGATCTTCTTGGCTTGCCATTGAGAAAGGAAATGAGGAGAATTGTTGATGCTGTGATGTGATGGTGTAATGCTGTTGTAATAAGTGGGCTATAAGTACACGGGACTTGGAAGAGGCAACCCGTCGATCTCGGCTCCTTTGTTCCCAAGGTCGTCATACGGATAGGGCTGAGAAGAATAAGCCACGACCAACTGCCGCTGTCATGACGATAAACCTCGAATGGACAGGGATTTGATCGAATCGCTAACCTAATTGAATCACTTACCAAAACGGAAACGTCGATTCTGCCTTGCAGGGATTGTGATCCTTAGGTCGCACTAGGATTTTTGAAAGGAGACTGGCTAGACTGAAGCGAGAATAATAAATTGGGATGGCAAATGCATCAAGTAATTGGAATACGACTCTTTCATTGGCTTCAAATCGGACGACGGTGTGAAATAGAAGCACACCCGTGACTTCATTCCTTCATTCGAATGAACCATTTGTCAAGACTGCGCAGCAGGGACTCTATACCATGACATTAATTAAGTTATGGCCAGGAACTTTGACAGCCCCGCTTCCTTCAAATCCTCTAATTAAAGACTACTAACCCTACAGTGCTTGATGCTATTTATATGTTAATGTTTTAACACCAGGCCTCTAGCATTTACATCTTAAATTATTGCCTTGACTAGTTCTAAAAACTCTTTTATGTTATCCTAAATAGTAGTTCCTTATAATGAAGTAATTTCCTTTCTTTACGAATACTTCTTTTACACCTAAGAAGCTCTGCAGCTTTATACTGATTGTAGCTACTGTCTCTTCAGGAAACATGGGAATAAACGCTGCTGAAGAGTGGATGAACTAGCAAGCCTCCATTGTCTTAGAGACACGTCGACCATAACAAGTCAAGGCTTGTTACTTACATCCTCTATTCGCTATTATGTCCAGGAGTCTATGATTCCATACGAAATGACTTTTTAATCGCTGCGCTGAGGCGTTGAACAGCCGCACACATTTCCTCCTCAGCCGCGCTCGCAAACGTGACGCGCAGAAACAACTCATTCAGTTCCTTATGCGCCTCAGCTCTGAACCACGAGCCACGAGCAAAAAGAACTCCCTGCTTAATGCTGTGCTGGAAGATTTCCTCCTCGATCTCGCTCAGGCTGCGATGTCGGTAGTCTGGATGTTTAGTATGATCAAGTCTCAGCCATAGCTATTACAGAAGTCAGAACACCTCTGCCGCACAAGAGATGGTAGGGAGCTTACAAACATGCCCGCGGCCGGAGGGGTCCATGATACGATATCAGTAGGCAGATGGTCTTCGCAAGCTGCAATTAAGGCATTGCGTCTTCTGGTGTAGTTGTTCTTCAGGTCAATAAGCCACTTGATGTAACCCTCATGGCCCCAAGTCTCATCCACCAGTTTCCAGACAATCAGTTGTGATATACCGCTGGGTCCCTGATTTGCCACTTCAGCGTGACAGAGATACTTCTGAATGACCTCTTTGCTAGCCGTTATCCATCCCATTCTCGAACCGGGGACTAAGACCTTGGAGAATGAGTCCATTCGAAGAACCCTACCATCAACGTCCATACTGAGGTACGAGGGAACAAGACTAGTGAGGAAGTCATCAACAGTCTCGCTCTCTGCGACTTCAGTCCCACGTCCGGTATAGGGCTTCATTTGGATGAAATAGTAGGGCTCGTCTTCGATGATGAAAATGTTGTGCTTTTGGCAGACACTGTAGAGTTCACGACGTCGCTCGAGGCTTTGCGTCGCACCGGTGGGATTCTGCCCTGATGGTACGGTATAAAGAAGATGCGGCTTCCGAGCGCCTCGAGTCTCCTCATCCCAGGTTTCCAGAATGTGGTCCATTTGACTAGGCAGTAGTCCCTCCTCGTCCATCTTGACTCCAAAGGCCTTTATACCTTGTGGAACAAAGGTCTCCATCGCCGTTGCAAAGGTGTATTCCTCTGTGAGGATAGAATCATTCCTGAACCGGTCGCAGAGCATACGAACGGTCTGCTCCAGAGCCCCCGTACTTCCGACGGTCAGACAAGCGGCCCAATCAGCATAAGGCGGGTTGTAGACAAGGTCAACATGTTCTGTCACCCAGCGCATCATCTGTGGGGATCCAGTTGCCTGACCGTAGTTGAATGCAATAGATATGTCGTAGTCCGAGGTGCCGCTCGCAGTATCGTATTTGCCAATGCGAGCTATGTGGGCGGTGCTAGCAGGCGAGTCCAGTGGATCCTGCTTCTCAGAGAGGTTGGGTATACGCATGGCGATCTCGGAGATGGGAAAGTATTCGCTAGAGGGTAAACCGCCCCCAAGGGAGATGAGGCCGGGTGTGTTGATGTACCCAGCCGCTTGTTTGAGAATACAAGGTGGACGGTTGCTCTCGCTACTGAAGTGTTCTTGAAGCTGTCAATATTCGGTCACAAGGTAAGGATCGGGATAACATACTATCCCATCTTCGGGCCAAAGGCTTTTCAGTGGACTATATCCTGATGAATCCCATCGCAACCCAAACAAACCGTCGGTACTTACAGGTAATTTGAACATGTCACTGTCAGACATGGCTGCAGTCCCGGGCCGTATCTTGGTAGCTGTGGCTCGCCTTTCGCGCATGAGTTCAATCTTGACATGACTCCCTCTAGGGGAGTCCAGCGTCGTTGCTATTGAGTGACCCATATCGCATAGTCATTTAGTTGAAGAGACACAGACTGCATCTTGAAGTGAGTTTAAGTAACCATCTTCAAATGACTTCAAAGACTCGAGTTACTGGCTTATCTGCGGTCTCGGTGCTTGTCATGGGCTTGTGGAATGTCAACTTCTGTGATTGGCGCCCTACGTGCAGGTAGCTAATAATGACTCCATTCAGATGCGCCCTACGGCGCTGCGTAGTGGAGCAATAATGCGCCTGACTAGTTTAGCTTGCATGACGCCGCAAGATAGTAATTTTTGTACTATCGCGGTGGAGCTCAGTCTAGAACCCTATGGGTCACTCGAGTTGACTTGGTACACACCAATGAGCAAAGGCTTGGATCAGATTTATGCGAAGAAAAACAAATTGTGTACTGGTGTGATGTGTAGTGATGTCCATAGCTGATTGACTTGTGAAACTGGGCCATCTCCCACTTTACATGGCCTGAACAGTCTCAGAACACGACGCTCTAATCCTCAGATAAATGCTGTTGTCGAAAAGTGGCGATCCACTGCTCGTTATCCGCTATAGTCTGCTCCCAATTATCATCACTCCCATACACTAGCCTTCTCGCCTCGCCCTGGAACATCTCGTCCGTCGGAAAGACACCGCTTGCAAACGACTGTTGAGCAAAGCGGCCCAGATGCCACGCCAGAAACTTGGTATACGAGTCGGGCGTCAACTCAAACCCAGAATCGACCTGCTGCTGCTCCGGATCCGGGACAGGCTTGCCATTTCTCTCCTCTATCTGAGCGAAATGGTCCGGCACCGTCGGATCCGTGGCGGAGAAGGGCACCATGGTCAAGGCCTCGTTGGCAAGCAGGTATGGTGGAAGGGCGTTCCGGATCTGCGCTGCGACCGAAGGCTCGAAGTTGTGATCGCCCTTCCATTCTGCCATTGTTTTGCCCTGACGAAAGTGCTGTGCGAGGTGATCTGCGCGGTCCTGCCACGAGTTTAAACATTGATCGCAGAATCCGCAGCGGGAGGAGATCGGAGGAGGCGGTGTTCTCCAGTCGTCCAAGATAGGCAGCGTCTCTAGTTGATGGAATCCGCGTAGGTGCTGAATGAGATTATCCTTGCGCCTGAAGATGTGAGGCTGCTGGCCATTGTGGCATGCGCTGTGGTTATGAGAGTTTAGGTGATGCTCAGTAGGGTCAAGAATGTTGCAGTATGCACATGTACTCCTCCCAGTCGCCGACGATACCACTGCACCACCAAACGGTGCACAGATCCACTGGTCGCAGTCGAGATGCAGCGTCTTCTCATGCCTTGTCCAGTCATGCTTCTTAGTAAAGGAATCGCAACAAAATGTGCAATGGAAGATCCGGGGCTTCCTATTAGCACCAGCGACGTCGTTCCTCCTCTTTGCTACACGTCTGCGGTTTCGATTCTGAAACGATCGAGAGGACTGCGTGGAAGAAACGATGGAGCTTGAAGACTGACTTTGCCAACTGGCCACGCTTGGACTCGATGATGGCACTCTAGCGAGAGGAGCCTGCATGCTGTGGCTCAATGAGCTTTCTTGTAGCGCGTCATAAATGGCTGACCAGGATGCGGATTCGGTTCCGGGAGGACTGTTTCTCCATCTCTGTAGAGGGTCGGAGACTTGCTCATTCGCATCATAGACAGGAATTTGGATGCTTCGTCCACCGTTCTGGGTATTCCGGAGCTCGTAGCGGCTTCGTCGACGTGGGAGAGTTGAGTTTATGGTGATAGGAATGGGAATGGCGGGTAGATTTGTTGATGTATCCGTTGGGCAGAGTTCCTGATTGTCCAACCAGGAGGTGCTCAAAGTCTGCTGCAGGCCATGAGAAGAAAATCCATCGTTATGATTTTGCATGTGTTGATGGCTTAATGACCCCAGATTTGAAGAACACATGTGATCCACCTCGAAGCTGTCGGTAGTCGGGTCAAGGCAGCCCAAGGTGGGGTCTACAAACGGTGTCCGATCGAAGCAAAGTCCAGAGCCGCCATTCAGAATAGGCAGTAAGTCGTCCGAGAGATTCTCATGCGTCTGAATGGGCAGCTGGGATCCTCCATGCCAGCGCATTTCACCGTTTTGAGCTAGTTCCATTTCAGCGCCAAGTTGGAGAGACGCCCAGTCTTCGTTGCAGATTGTGGTTGGTTGCGAGCGGTTCTGGCGAGGTGCTTGTTGGGATGTCATGTTCTCCCTAGCGCAGTGTGTGCGCATGCGAAGGGGGAAAATAAGAAACAAGGGCTTCGAAAACACTGAGAGCAAGACACGAAGGCAGTGGGGATTGTTACATCCGATTGTGGAGATTACTTATCCACGCTAGTTTGACGGTGCCCTGAATAGTGATAGTATGAAATTAGCTGCAGCTCAGACTAGATGATTAGCTGAGAGAGCTGCTACCTTGATCGCCGACTTTAATAGCTACCGCCTTTCTCAGCACCCTCGATTCCTCTAGCAATATTGACCTCCTGAGTCATGATAAATTGCAACGATGTAAAGTCAGTTGCCACATGAATCATATCAAACCCAGCCTCGGCATATTGCCTCGCTTGTTTGCCAGATGTACTGTAGATTCCACATTTCTTTCCAAACTTGTGGCTAACCTCGAGCACACGCCCAACCGCCTCTCTCAGCTCTGGTTTGATGATGCCTTGAATGATAGGATAGCCAATGTTGTTACCTGCAGGCCAAGAGTTAATGTTGAGCTCGACGGTATTTATAGTGCTGTACAACGTACCTAAGTCGAAAGGTCCCACGAATAAGACATCAATACCGTCGACACCGGCGATCTCTTCCAAGTTATCAAGGGCCTCTTTGGTTTCAATCTGGACTATAGTAAGAAGACTGCTGTTTGCCTGTTGGAGATATTCAGTCATCGTCGGCATAGGACTGAAGCGCTCCATTGCGTAAGGAGAGCCAAATCCACGCGTGCCTTGTGGTGGGAACTTGGCCGCTTTGACAATCTCTCTGGCCTCCTGCGCAGTCCGAAGCAAAGGTACAAGAATCTCAAGTAATTAGTTAATAACTGGCCAATTAAGGTTTCACTGACACTCACTCCATGCGCGCCCGAGTCCAAAGCCCCTATTTCTTATAAGCATGATCATCTGACAGTTACTCGCACTTTGCTCGTCTTACGCTTGATCATCCATGACTCCATACCGGGAATTCTCACTATAGGAGACGCACCAGCTGCAGCAACAGCAGGGACTGCCTCATGCATAGCGCTGTCTAATTCCACAGTTTCAGTTTTCGGGGAGTAATTGCTAGACATGGACCGGAACTCACCGTCGATATTGCCGTGCTCGCAATCGATCACCACCCAGTCGACGCCCGGTACGCGAGCGAGGGCACGCGACACGTTGGCGCCAGGCACCATCTGCCAGAGTCCCATGCTCGGGCCTGGGGATTTCTCCAGTGCCTTTCTCAAGAAATTGCCTTGTTCCATGATCGAGTCTGAGTAGGGGGGAGTAATACAAGAGTTGAATACTCTGTATGATGAGGGGTTGGCTGGTTTTACTGATGAGAGATGGCGGGGTATGATTAGGCTATAGCCTCGGTACCTCGACAAGAAGTATCAGGTCCTAAAGTCCGACCTTATATCCTGCAATTAGCCAGAAAGTAGCTCGCACTTTCAGCAATTCGTTATCGTTAGATCCTATAGCCTGATTAACGTTTCATTGTTATTGGATCCGAGAGAGATCTTGGCAGGCGTAGTAGGGCGTATTATTTAGTAAGGCGCAAGGCGTAAGACGCAGGCGCTAGGTAATATTGGCATAGCGTGGAGAGGGGGCTTTTCTGTCATGAAGAACAAGCCTCAGTGGGACCTAACTGTGCTAACTTAGTTGGAGGTAATGTAATACTGGGCGAGAAACAGAAACTTACTAATTATTTATAATGAGAGCAATACCAGCTTGATTAATTGTCGGGATTCTGCATGTAAAATGAAACAGTTGACCAAGCCATAAATAATATCCAATCGAATCGCATGGACTAATTGTTCTTGGTCTTGTAGGTAGAAATCATGAGTGCTAATGTATGATCAATCTCACGTCATGCTCATCCTAGAAAAGCGAAAGTTTGAGGACATATCGAAATAGGATTATCGACGCAAATACCACGCCGAGCTTTCATGATGGTGGTTGCGATATCCTTGGCCGTTGCAATGTCTGCAGGAATACGATCGATGAGAACCTTGTCTAGAGACTCTAGTCCGGCGATGATACAATCTACATCGCTTGTGTAGATGGTCCTGACTTCATTGGGCCCGAGGACCCTGGAGACAACTATGGCAACTGCAGAGGCAGCCTACGCAACCAAGGAGGGACAATGGATTTACCGATGATGCTAACCGGCAGGTGAACTGCTTGAGGTCATTGAAGCTACCCTGTAGTTCAAGCTTGCCCTTGGAGTTGAGGTTAATAAACAGGTATGCAATAGCTATGATAAGCCGTAATGGCATATTGGAATAGAATTATGCTGGCATTGCTGAGATTGTGGGCTGGCTTGTCTTGTTTTTCTACCAGAAATTGTCCAGCGGAAATCGCTTAGTAAGAAAAATAGCCCCTGGTTCGCGAAATCAGCGGCTGCTTAAGACACTCGGAGAGCACTGACCCGGTGTGTGTCTAGAGTGTTTATAGATGAGATAACAGCCAGGACTTCCACCAAAGGACGGGAGCTAGGGCACTAATGTCTACAGAAATGTCTACTTTCATCGTTATGGATCTGCATCGCCACCGTGAGAGCTGTTCAGCATCACGGATTTGAAACACCAGTGCATGACCAAAACTGGGATACGTATAAGTAGCCTCTTCATGCCTGGAATTACTGGTGTGTTGAATCATTGCTTGAGGGTAACGTGCTGGTCTGTTGCCACGTCGGCGAGATAGAACATCACGAGGTTCAGTCTTCGAGCCGTAAACACAGCCAGGGTTTCTGATTGGCGGGGCTACACATTGTCTTGTCTGGTGAAATTTGGAAGACCAAGCCTTTCTGCAGCAAGTCAGTTCACTGCGAACCCTCTTATCTACCTCAATAACCTTTGCTGACTCGTTCGAGGTCTGGATCTTGTCACACCAATTGGCCACGGTGCTGCAATGTATCAATAGTGCATCGCCGTCGAGCTGCTGTTGGCCAACTTATCATATGCAAGTCGGCCCCGCCTCTTTCGTCATCCCAGTGTAACGTCAGCGGGTGACTTACGTCCTGCATGCCGACGCAGCAACTGCAGTGGCGATATATGCCTTGTTAGCTCCCCGTACCAGGTTTGTATTAAAACCTACACGAAGGACTCCTTGATATATAGTCATCCTCTTCCAATATTTAGCAGGATTCTCCTCAATATAAAACAAACTCAAAAGAATCAGTAAGTAGTAGAAAATTTAAACTACACGATCTCGCTTATCTTATCAAGTCAACAGGAAATACCATGAGCAAAATCCCCAGCGACTTTACGGAGCAGGAGCTCATCGATATGGCTCAGAACGAGGTGGATAGGCGAGGAGGGCTGGAGAGCGTCGCTCCTAATATTGTTTGTCTCGATGGGCATAGATTTCGTGTCAACTATGACGTCCCTCAACATATTACTGAAAGACTGGAAGCGCTTTTTTGGGGTGATAAGGAAGTTAGATATGAGGAAATTCCTGAAGAGTTGAAGGCATACGAGGAGAAGGATGGGGACAAAGACAAGAAGCTAGAAGAGGACAAGGCTAACCCGGCAGGGAAGCACGATGACGTAAACAAATAGTTGGTCACCTTTTGTGTTACTGTTCGGAAGGATCAATTTAAAAAATCTCAGGCTTGTCGGTGAACGCGCCATTAGATTACCAGGCCATAAGCCTCAATACGGGCCAGAATCTCCGGCTAAGATTGCATAGCCAGTGACATAAGCTCTGTAAATTTCCCCATTCTCGATCGATCATCTGCACGGTGATAATTCGATAAGACTCAAATTTCACAAGTATGTTGTTGCCTGGCTGTGATTGGTGTAAAAAGGTCTCTTCGGTTCGCTTTCGTATAGCTTATGCTGTTGGTTGATGGAACTTGGTCAATTGAGCGCCTCATTACGAGGTTATCTCGTTGAAATTCCTCCTGAATATGCTGTTGGTCCTCGATGAACCTTTGTGTGATGGCTGTGCGCTTGCACATGTCAGTGGCCTTGGTGAGTCTGTGCTGAGTGTTATCCCTTTGACTGGTCTAACCCAGAGACTTGGCCATCGTGGAGGGCTGTGCCGCTCAATGAGATACGTGGTTTATTGTTGACAGGGGATTAATGTATTGTACTAATCATGCACCTCTCCATGCCGTTGGTTGGCAATGAGGGTTTTTGAAATTCAGCACTTTGCTTACGAAGTGTTGACACGATGCGTCTCGTTGGGCGCGCGCTCGTATTGAGGTACCTGCTATACTGAATATTCACGAAGCTATGCGTTGTCCATGGGCTTTCGACTTATCTGACCTACCTTTTCGGGCTGAAGGGAAGAAAGAAGACTCACGATTCGATAAACTGTGGACTCAGGGGTTCAAGTTGCCACATACCATGTTTCTTTGCTTTCGGCCAATCTCTCACATATATAAGAGGCGCGTATCGCCTGATCGGACCACTCTTCAGTCTCAGACTTTCCATCGCAAAGTTCATCACATCATCACAAATAAATCCCTACACTCTTCTCTTGTCAACAACCATGCAGTTTACATCCACCCTCGTCGCTTACCTGGCCTATATCTCAATGGCCTCAGCGGTGACCATTCGCAACTTTCGCGCCGGCACCTGTAAAGGGAGCAATTACGCAGAATGCAAAGGCATAAAGACCTACGACTGTTGTGACAAAACTCCCACTAAGAGTGTGTACTCGTCAAGTAGGTTTTTGGGCTTGCCCACAACTGGAATTGGCGCAATATACAACGAAGAGAAGGGCAAGAACTGTGGCAGGGTTCATGCAGCCGGATCCGGCCTTAATGCATGCGTCGGCAAAAGTAACTCGAGAGGATCATTCTGGTTCGACTGTAGGCAAACCGGAACTTGCAACCAACGCAACAAGGCAGCAGTAATCAATAATAGTCGGTTAGCTAACATCCAAGCTACCGGTTCAGTCGCTCCCGACATTGTCGCAATTGACTATCATCGATTCTACACGAATGAGAGCACGCCTGATGACGTTGTTCATGCCCTTCTCAATCTCTTCGAAACTGATATTAGCTATGAAGATATTCCTATTGAGCTGAAGAAGTATGAGGAGGTTAAAATCAGTGAATAGAAGCAGGATTAAGATACTTATTAAAGCATGTTGGTCAAGGATGAGTAGGGCTCAGGGTGAAAGGGACAGGACTATGTGAAATAACTAAGTACTTATAAAGTAAATTGATTCTTTTCATTTAAGATAAGTAATAAAAAGTGTAAAGTTGGCGAGAATAACATAATGGTGTCATGATAGAGCGGAGAAGATGTTAAGTAAGTCACGACAGATGCTGTTGTAAGTGATAGGCGAGGCAAATAGGGCTGCTCAGAGGAGATTTTAGCCGCGCCAACGGAGAAGTTATTAACGTCATATTGTGCATCACTGGCCACCGATCTATCAAGCTATTCAAATCAAATCCGACTGTTAAGGCCCCTTTAAAAGACCTTTTAGTATATTTTTCAGCTTATAAAGCAAAGGATACTATAATACAAAGGATGCCATAATAGCATCTCCTTTAAAAAGAAATAAAAAGGGGAATCTAGATAATTTCTTAATAATAATAGTTAAGATTATAGGTATCTTCTTTTTAAACTAATTAATCTATTACTG
>JAAOAS010000308.1:0-14198 GCA_013396035.1 Fusarium pseudocircinatum
GGGGGGCTACCCTCGGCATAACGTCGTCCTACCTCTTCCTCTCTCTACTGAAGGTCTCGTGTAGTCGTGACACTGTCATCAAGGGAAGGCAAGAAAATTGAGAACTTCTTTCTAGGTAACAAAAAGACTTGGATAAGTTTACTATATCTTAGCAGGCCTTTAGACTAGTTTATCTCGACACCCTGATTCAACATCAGAAGTTTTCTAGTTCCCTGAGTTCAGGTAACACATCTCATCCATCAAAGTGCCCCCCACGCTCCGACTTCAACATTCTATCTTCAACGAGGTGGGACGAGACGGCCTCATTCTGACAAGTTACACACTCGTGCTCCGTACATGGTGTAATACTTGCTCACATAGCCTCCAGTATACCCGTGTAGGACAAGACGACTCACAAGTATCACAATTCTTGATCTCTTATATATTGACTAATCGACGCGTTAACTAATGAAACAGCACTTACTAATACAAAGCGTAATACCTATGGCCATGCCTTAAACACTTCCGTCAACAAGCGTCCAATTTGGTAAACTTAAAACTCGAATGTGCCCAGACCGTGCTTCTAAATCAAAATTCGTTCTTGAGCCTTCCTTAGCACAGCTAGACGTTGTCTCATCTCTGCAAGATATGCAAGATATCTCTCCACGGCTCTCTGCTTCTCTTGCATCAAGGCTTCGACAGCCTCTGTGATCAACTTAGCCCACTCTGTGGCTAACCAGCTTTTGGCATCCCAGAGACACTTATCGTCTAGCTGTGTCAGCTTGTATCGTGCCCAGTGCTCTTCTAACTCGCCCTTGTCATCATAGGGATTCAACTTGCTGAACTGTTGCCAGATCTCGATAACTCGGTATGCCTCTTCTTCCTCTATCCTGAACCATTCCTTGTGCGTCCTTTGGCAGGCTTTGTTCGGACAAGAGGCCTTCTTGTTCTGTGCGTGTAAAGTTTGATGGATCAGTGCCTCTATCCTCCTAGCAGCACATGGCATGAAGACCTTGAATTTGTAGACCAGGTCATGTTTGCATTCATGCTCCCATTGCCCCTTCCTCCTTTTAACCTTGTCAGACTCGCTGAACTCGGAGCTTCTTACGTATCCAATTTTAAGGAATCCAGGCTTTGACCTTTCGGCGAAGCAATATATATACCCAGATCCCAACCAGCCTTTCGAAACTGACGTTGCCAAGAGTTTCATGATATCATGGACTGGCGATTTCTCCGTGTCATCGAAGGTCATGGAACGACGAGACCGCAATGAATCCGCTTCTGATTCAGCTTCCTCACTCTGGTCACTCGAGTCAACTACGCTGAGTTTCATTTTCTTCATCATATCGCCTGAAAGAAGGTCAACATCTGTCTGCATCTTTCTGCGCGTTGGGCTCTCCATGTGTCTTTCATTGTAGGACCTCTGGCGAAAAGAAGATCGTGGAGTTTCGCACCCCTCAGTGCTGAAAGTAGAATATGGTGTCGAGGTCGTCGAATATGGTGTGAAGATCTCACTAGGATCAGGCGAGGTGACAGACCCTGGTGAAGTAAGAAATGCATCGTTTGTGGGTGTTGGGTATGATAGCGGGCCTAGTGATCTAGAAGCAATGTTGCGATATCTCGAACCGTGCTTTCTTGGAGGCGTCCTGGGGATCTCCCTGTCACCCAGTGGGCTCTGCCTAGTAAGTCCAGGACGTCGAAGTTCCCGCTGTGTAGATGTCTGACGGGTACATTCGCCTGTCCCCTCCTCTTCAGAGTCTTGTTCTGAACTGGCTTCCTTGTGACTTAAATCGATGTCTTCTTCAATTGATTCAATCACATCATCGCCTAGATAGTCACCCGAGTACTCGCCGTCGTCTGTGTCGTAAATGATAAAACATTGACTTTGGTCCGAATTTCGTTTGCTCATGCACGCTGCTCCACGTTCTCGAAGGGAAGTCGATGATTTCTGAGAAGAGAGTGCCAGCCTTGGATGTTCTTTGCTCTCCGTCTTGAGCCATTTGTAGAACCTCCTAGTCAATAAGGCATGGGCATAGTCCACGGGATTCGGAAACTTGTCTCCATCGAACACGAATGTTTCCGTGTGTATCCTTTCTGGTCTGTGGCAGACGAGTTTCTTGGCCAAGTCCCGGAGAGAAAGATCAATGGTATCCTCCTGGTCATCATCGTTAGGTTCTCGAACAGCCAGGGCTTGCACAACTGGCTTAATCAATGCTCGTCGCCGTTTTGGAAGTGTGTGGAGGCACTGGCTTTGGGTCTCCCTCCCGGCAAAGCAGTCGATGTCTCCGGTCTGTGGGATTCTGAGCGCGTTGTACAGGCTACTGTGAGCCTCAGCAAGGCTGTTCGCTGGACTCATTTCCAGGAGTTAAGACTAGGGCCAGAGATTTATTATACACAAGGGACCGGGACATAAAGCTGTCGAGTTGAGGGCTCACAAAGGACGAGCTTGAGGAGGAAAGTGATTCGTGAGGGAAGTCCTACGCGAGAGACCCTTTGACACTATTTATGTCTTTCTTCCTCCGCGGAGGTTGGGACATCCTTGATCAGGGGGGTCACGAGCGAACTGTATCGCCTGCAGCTGAGACCACGATGTGACACCCCATGTATGTGCCCTGGTCCAGATCAAGAACATGGACTATTACCATATTGGCGAGTCTGCGTGGTAGATGAGCAATAACTGAAGGCTTTGAGTATATGGAAGAAATTGGACTTGTCTTCTCATTCACTTACCACTCTTGTCGTCTAGATCAATCGGCCTTCTAACAGCTCAATCGGCATACCCATTCGAGTGATCAGACACCATGTTGGTGTTGTTGGTTGTGATGCAGCTCGTTAGCGCCAACAGTATCTGCAACGAACGGTCTTTTGGGATTCCTCTTGCATGCGTACCCCCTGTTTCACGCAAGGTATAATCAACTCGCTTTCAGCCTTGATACAAGGTACGGAAAAAGATACCCTTCCCTGGAAAGTCAGCCTTGAGATTTCGAAATAGGCAAGAGATATATTATCCTAAATTTTAATGGGAATGCTTCATGTTCTACGCCCAGTGTTCAAAATCCGTCTGAGATTGCACAGCTTCTATAGTCTTGCCTCGGCTGCCTCCAACTCACTTGGGTACTTGACTCCATCTTCGAGCCTAACTTGATCTCCAATCTCCAGAGGCGGCAGTTTGACATAACCCTTCGTGTGCGAAAGAGCTGAAAGCACCCATTCCCTGGTGGCCTTGATGCCTTCGTTGTTAAGCGCCCAAACCACAGCATCTACGGCATCATCCACGATGACGGCTGGTTTGTATCGAGGCTCCTTTTCGGTCGATGTCTGTCGCCAGACGCCAGTTCGTACGAGAATGGGCACCCACTCGGTACCGTCCTCCGCTTCAAACTCGCTAGCACCCCGGATGTCACTTTCTGGGTTGTCGCCAATCATGTAAACGCGTCGAAGAGGGTGGCATTTGGATGTATCATGCCCAGGGCTTTGACCGCGATTGCAAGCCATGTCATGGTAGTACTGTAGCAGCCTGTCATGAGCGTATTTGTACGTATGGTTGGATGGTTTGCCGAGTGCGCTGAACTGCAGTTCTGTTCCGTTGGTAGTCGTTGACCAAACTCCCTTGAGTGCTTCCATGAATGCTCCCGTGCCAAATCGGTTCACAGGATAGTTTGTTTTCCATAGCATATCAAGGTTGGAGATCCATAGTCCAGGTTGACCATCTTGCTGCCAGCCATTGTTAGGCAGAGACTCATTTCCATTTCGGTTCGAAACAGTGCCAATGTAGCCCTGATGAGATATTAAAAGGTCGTGGATGATCTGAATATCAACGGACCAGTCCCTTGGATCGTTCCAGATGAAAATGTGGTCAATTTTAAGAGCATTTGCAGGAACATTAGTTGTATAAGGGTCCTTCAGCAAAGGAATTCGCTTGCCATTTGGCAATGGTGTCGGCTTGCCATTGATCTCGCCCTCAATATGCTCAAAGGGAAACACGTCCTTACACTCGGCGAGGATATCCGCCGGGGTGACAACACGCTTGAACCCGTACCTACAGCAATTAGCTTACCAGATAACATTTTCTCATAGGAATGATGCTCACCCGAAAGCAATCTGACGAGCTTTTTCAGGATGAGAGCCTGTAATCAAGACAGTGCCATTGTTCTTGACATCGTCACTCCAACCACTCATTGGCGTGTGGGACAGAATCATCCTGCCTTTTACCACATCGTCGTTCTTGGCGATCTGGAGTCTTTCTTGAAGAGTCTCTGCTTTTTTGTCTTCAGGGACGCAGCCGCCGTTTGTCAAAAAGACATATCGGATGCCATTGTTTCTGAGCATCTTGATGACTTTCTCAGCTCCATCCACTCTGTTGCGGCCTTGGTATAGGACTCCGTCAATACTGTAGTTTGTCAGCTCCTGGTACACTTTTTGCATTCGCGAACATATGTCTTAAATTGAATAGGAAGTACACAAGACACAGTTCGAAGCCGACTCACTCGAATGCAAAGGCAAACTCGGAAAACAGCTTTCGTGCCAGGTCGGTGGGCTCCTCATATTGATTTGTGTTGACACCTAGTGAGCCCTTTGGCTTAGATAGACAAACATCAGAGGTAGTAAATGGCCTTTGTGATATAGCTGAGGTTCTCAAGACAGCCGCTGTCGTCGGTACGACAGACCGTAGCTGCGTCAATCGACGTGCGGCGAATCGGCATTGGCCGAAGACACCGAAGCGTTGCATATTTACCGAAATGCGAAGGATCAAGTATAGGAGAAAGTATACGCCAAAGCTCCAAGGGTTAGAGGTCTCAGTGAAATGGCAGGATAAGAAAAGGTGCAGCGACGACGTGTAATGCTCAAAAATTAACTATTAGTTGTAACTCTTCAAGTGTCAACTTGTTAGAGTCATGGTTGATAAGAGGACTTTGTCGGTAATATCCACCCACAATTGCTGCGAGCCGAGGATCGCCATAACATAGTGCCCAATATGTAAATTCAATACCAGCAGACTACGACACAAAAAAGAATCATTCGCGGGGCTCTCCTTTTAATGCAGTTCATGGAAATGTACAGTTGATTGAGTGGTTCCTAATGTCACAGCATCCTTCTATGAGTTCATGATTCTGGTGTTACAGTACTTTTACATCACCCGCAATATCTGCTCATCTTACAACCCAACCATGGATGTTCTTTGTCCTTAGAGCCAAATAGCGTATGCTCTATTTCTTATCCCAGTCCTTCATATGGTCCAAGATAAGCGCTGCGGCCTGCTGCGGCGAGTGTTGTCTGCCCAATGCCTCGACAAAATCGCCATCCGGGTCCATCAAGTAAAAGTAGATGCTATGGTCCACCAAATAATCCTGTCCTGGCTTGACGTTCTGAGGTGTGCTGAAGTAGACGCGGTACTTCTTGCAGAGCGCCTTGATCTGGTCATATGTGCCGGTCAAACCAATGAACTTCTCATGGAATTCGCCTAGGTAATCCTTAAGAGCCTTTGGGGTATCACGGGCCGGATCGCAGGTGATGAAGATGGGAAGTAGTGCACCCGGTGCCTTTTCTTCGACGATATCCAACATGGTAGCCATCTTGTCGAGTTCTTCGGGGCAGATATCAGGGCATCGAGTGAAACCGAAGTACACCTAATAAGGATTAGCCATAAACATCATCGTTTTGAAACTGCGAAGCTCGCTTCCTTGACATACCAAAGAGTGTTTGCCCTTCATCATCTCGCTGGTAAATGGCTTTCCATCCTGATCGATCAACTCAAAGGTTCCTCCAACTTTTGGTCGGCCCACGCCCTTGGCCGCCTCAGCTATTCTCTTACGCTGCATGCGCGCCTTTTCAAACTCGAAGTACCATACTAAGGAGCCGCAGGTACCGACAAACAGAATTCCGGCCTTCCAAGAAAAGGGCTGTTGTGCGTTTGTCAGCTCATTGTTTCTTCAATCACAATCGCATTTCCCCCCAGATCTTTTTTGTTCATACCCCATTACTATATCGGCTCTTGGCCTGCTCAATCGTCTTGTATTTCATTCGGCGCTGGGTAATGGGCTGTCTCGACTGGATTGGCGCTCGTGGGAGGGTTGGCCGGAGCTGCTTGGGCTGGAGAGCGCTGCTGGACAAGCATCGTTGGCATTGTCTTGTCGAGAGAGATGAGAACACACCCCTCAGTGCTCTTGACGTTGTGATCGAATTCGACATGGTGAAATGACTCAACGCGAGAGTCGATAAGCTCATGCAAAAGCTAAAGAATCTACTACGTAAACTTACATCTTTCGATTGTCACAACCTAAGGTAAGCTCCAAAAAAAAATACATGGTCCGGGCTTTTACCGGGTTTGTTGGTTCCGCCTTAGTCATTGAGACTATCCACCATCACTTCTGCCATCTCCAACAGCTTGTCACTTACACCGAAGTTTCAATTTCCGTTTTTCTTTTTTCGATTAGCTTAATAAACTGGCGGTGCTTATATTTCCCTGGAATTGCCTGTTTCTCGGTCTATTATATAAGTCGTATTGTGTCAAGTGACCACATTAATTGTATATAAGGGGCAATATCTGCCACTGTCAACACTCCACAATGGAACAAACCACACCAACAATAGGACAAAGCGAAGACTCTCGCTCTGAACCCTTTGAAAATGACACAAAGAGCGAAACGGTTGCCGAGAGTACCCCTCAACCTCCGTCAGATGCCCACCCCGCCTCCTCCAACTCACCTTTACATCCTCCTTCTACATCCACAGAGCTTTACAACATGGCCGCTCACACAGCTTCAAAGAAAAAAGGCACTGCTTCGACAATTAAGAAGACGCCTAAGCGATCAAAGAAAACAGGAGGGCCAAGGGCGGCGAAAAGAGCCAAACTGCCCGCGCGGTCAGGTTCCGCGGGAGATGCCCATGAATCGGCAGGATCCGAACTCGAGGAATCTGACCATGGACCATATTGCCTATGCCGTGGGGCAGACGACCACCGGTGGATGATATGTTGCGAAAATTGCGAGGATTGGTTCCACGGAGAATGTATCAACATGAACAAAGAGGTTGGCGAAAATCTGATCGAAAAGTTCATCTGTCCACTCTGCACAAACGAAAGCCTCACAACTTTATACAAGAAAACATGCGCCTTGGGCGGATGTAGAAAGGCAGCCCGAATAGCCCAGGAGGAGAAGAGCGTGTTCTGCTCCAACGAGCATGCACAAACATGGTGGGAGCGCATGGTAGCCAAGTTGCCCAAGGCAAAGGGAAAAGGAGGAGTTAACGACCAGCTTACCCAGGAGGAATTCATGGCGCTCCTTCAAGGTGGCCTTTCAGGAACTGACGAAGAAGGGCTTTGGAGGCTGGTCAAGGCACCATTTGCAGGCGAAGAGTCAAATGGTCCAAACGGAACTGAGAAAGGTATGTCGCTGTCGTATCCTACCTACCACGCAAATCGGCTAACAAATATCACAGAAAATCCCGATCAGACGCACCTCTCTACGGAGGAGAAAGAGTATCTCGAAAGTGCAGCCGCAGCACGCTTCCACTTGGCCGAGGAGACAGTTCTCTGCCACAAAATGCTCACCCTCTTGGAGTTCGCACACGAGAGACGGCAAGCTGCAATTACCGCCGGTCGCTTCAAAGAAGATATCTGTGGATACGATGAACGTCTCGACAGTATTGGTGCCCGGGACGCTTTTGAGGCGTTTGCAAAGTCGCCAGAAGGCGAGGCTATTTTCAAAGCGTCTCGAATGAGCGATCCTCTAGGAGAAGGCGACGAAGTTCGTGGTATGTGTGAGCGCAAGCGTTGCAAGTTTCATGGTGGATGGTATAAAATGCTTTCATTGGGTCTCAAGCATCAGATTCGGGAAATGGCAACACAGGCCGATGAGGTTGGAGAAGAGGAGAAGGCTATGCGCCAAGCCGCGAAAGATAGATGGAGGCGGAAGCAGTCAGAAAAGAACTGGGTTGAGGTTCTGGATGGTTGAATGCTGCTGCTACTCAGGCGTTGCTGGCGTTGCTGGCGTATATGGGATACTGCTGATTGTTGGGCGTTTAATCATGTCACCATCAAGCTAACTATAGAGACCTTTTCAAGCAGTCTGGCAGTCTTTATGAAAGGAACTACAAATGTCTACTTTCAATCATATAATCATGAAGAAAACGTCTATTCACACCTGGATGCAAACGTGTACTTCGTCCATAAACTTCTTACAGCATAAAAACTTATACTTGTTGCAATCACGACGGATCGATTAAAAGGATTTATCATTAAAGGATGGACGTAAGTGAGCATTTCTTAGCCTCAATCTCATTATAACAGGCACTTTCAATGCACTTACACTTTTAATCTACCTAGAATCACTTTTTCTGCTTTTAACGATTGTAATACCTCAATGAGATAGTGCTAACATCAATTCGTTTATCAGAACACATCTAGTTCATCATACCTCAGGGTCCACCCATTAAGTTTTGGAGCTAAACGGACTACTATGACCGCCACCACCCCGCAGTCAAGGAAAAAATCCTTGTCTCGCCGACCACCAAAAAGTTGAAAAAAACATTTGCCTGCTTATCAAGCAAGTAACAATTCGGAAACGAAAGGGAGCGCCCATAAACTGCGTTACCTAGTGCATATTCTTGATTCTTCTTCGTCAACTCTTTCTTGTTTTTTATAGTATCTCTCTCTCTCATTGAACATCACTCGTCGTACCCTCGTCATAAAATTACCCCGCCATCATGTCGTCTTCTAACCCCCGCGATCAAAAAGAGCCTGTCGATGAAGAGCTCGAGGAGGATATGCTCGCCGCCGAGGATGCCGCCGAGGAGATTGTCGACGATGAGGATCTGGCTATGGACTCCGACAATGAGGAGATTCTGCTCCAAAACGACTCCATCGGCTACTTCGACGAACCCAAAGACTCCCTCTTCACCATCGCCCAGCATCCCAAGTACCCCTCCATCATCGCGGTTGGCGGTTCAGCTGGCCAGGAAGATGATGCTCCCGGTGCAGGATGGGTCTTCAACACAGCCTCCGCTCAATCGCGACCTCCGCTGCCTGCTAGTTTCTCGAGCGATCCCGCCGCAGACGCCCTGAAGAGCACCCAGCTTCCCTCTCTATTTAGCCTAGATGGCCACACAGACTCGATCAACACACTTGCATGGACTCTGCCACAAGGAGATGCCCTCGTCAGTGGTGGACTTGACGGGAGGTTGCGCGCTTGGAAGGCATCCATCTCAAACGATGGTTCTGTCAAGATGGACTTCCTTGGTGAAGCACAGGAAGTGCCTGAGATAAACTGGATTGCGCCATGCCCGTCTTCCACCAATCCCAACACCATTGCCCTGGGCGCTTCCGACGGTTCGGTTTGGGTCTACACAGTCGATCCCACAGATAAAGCCAACTCTCTTCAGATCGTTCAGTCCTACTTCCTACATACTGGTGCCTGTACCGCCGGTGCTTGGACGCCTGATGGCCTTCTGTTGGCCACCATCTCCGAGGATGGAAGCTTGTACGTCTGGGATGTCTGGGGTGAGGCTACTGCCAAGAACCTCGTTGGTGATAACGGTATGACTGCGGTGGCTTTGACTGCAGATGATCAGCGTTTCGAGGTTGAGGGTGGTCTCTACTCACTTGCAATTGACCCCAAGGGCGCTTTCGTTGCTGTCGGTGGTGCCACTGGCGCCATCAAGATTGTCTCTCTTCCACGACTTGCATCTTCCGGACCTCAGCCCCAGGCTCGTGCCCGAGCTGGAGGCAAAACTACTAGCCAGTCAACGGCGACAGCTGGCGGCCAAATTCTCGCCGCACTGCATACCCAATCCGAGAGTATCGAGTCGCTTGCTCTCGTCACAACGCCTAACACGCCTCCTTCCACCCTTCTCGCAGCCGGCTCTGTGGACGGCTCTATTGTCGTTTACGATGCCACCCGCCGCTTCGCCGTCCGACGACACATCTCAGGCGCTCACGAGGAACATGCCATTGTCAAGCTCGAGTTCATCCCCAACTCATGGCAACTGACCAGCTGCGGCATGGACGGTGTCGTACGCCGTTGGGACCTCCGAGGTGCTGGTGCCACGAACCCTAACGCTCCCGCAACAGCTGCCGAGGCTGGTCTGCAAAAGGAATGGAAGGGCCACCGTGGTGATGGAGAAGGTGGCGGCGTCTTGGGCTTTGTTCAAGGCGAGACAGGAGAGAGGATCGTCACTGCTGGTGACGACGGTGTTGCTCTAGTCTTTGAAGCATAATGTTTGAAAAGAATCGAAGGTTTTGGGAAATGGTATATAGAAGGAGAAAAGCGTACGCGAAAGTCGTTTCTGCTATCTTATGATTACAATGAAATAGAATCATGGGAATGATACCCTGGATATTGGTTGCCACGGCTTCATGGCCTATACTTTGTGAAATTTTGAGTCCCAGCATACGGCTGGCTGGTCAGGTTCATTATAACACCCATGTCGACTGGAAATCCGATGCTTAGCTGCATATGGGTACCTGTAAGTGAGCACATTTGTCCATACCTACCTAGTAAACGAAACTGTAATATGAAACGTGGTGAACTTTTAGCCAGTAAATGATATTTGGAATAGTCAATTATATCTACTATTTAGTCAAGTTAACGCATAATCATCTAGATGGATGATACGTTTGAAAATGATGGAAAGCTGGCTGATCAATCTGGTGATGACATATGTAGTCTGCTTATCGATAAGAGCTCCGAAGTTTGGTTCCATCAATCGCAGCGTCTGATTGGACAGCGCCTTCTAGAATCTGAACCGCGCTTGTTCAAAATTCTTTGACCCATGACAGCGAAACGAGATAGCATCATACCCGAGTCTAATTTGCTATCAACGAGCGTTGCCCTTTGACCAAACACTTCCTCTTCGATCAAATTACATACAAAATGTTTGGAGGATGTATGTCGAACCCCAATTGAATTATTGAACTATCAAACTAATCTATTACAGTCGCCCCCCCTCAGCAGTCTCAGGAGGAGATCCGCGCTCTTGAGGCCGACGCTGCCTTTACAGTTCAGGGCGCCATTACCACTGCTGTTCTCCTCTACCTCTGTATGCTTGGTGACTTTTCTTGGTTTAAGATGAGCGGTGCTAACAATGTTCCTCAGCTCCCTTCGCTATCGACCTCGTCGGCAAGATCTTCTAAATACCAATGAAACCGCTTACGACTATGAATCTGTCCGTGTTGTCTTGATAGTGTTATGAGCCTGCAATGCGGCCGATGGTGCTACTGCCACGCCATGTACAATAGAACCGGTTTAGATGGGACGGGTAGGAAGTCATGATTAATCTGCACAATACATATCCCAAGACGTGGTAAAAGCCGCGCAGCAACATCACTCACGACATCAAAATGCACCATATTCGTTCCCAGTTCGTAAACCCAAATAGAAGTATCACTTGCTGTGTCGATATTATTCTTAGACTTTACAAATAGTTACGTTTCGTATCCTATGACGCCTAGGATGAATACCCAGTCCTGACTCCAACTCTATGTCACCAATATACATCCTAACAAAAGGCAGTTGCTCCGTCTTTACCACCTTTGTCGCTGCACCGTGTGCCCTGATTAAGTTCCATCTATTTTGAGTGCGGGTTCCTGGTCTTCTCCCACTCCGCATAATCTGACGATAAAGCCTCGAGCTCTTTCTTGATATGCTGGATCTGCTTCTCATAATCCTCAAGCACCTGGAAAAGGGTTAGTTGGTTTGTGTGTACGGCGATCGATCCGTCACTTACTCGTTTTGCTTTGGCTTCCCGCTCTGGATCAATACTCTCTCCCTCAGAACCGGTAGGCTTATCCAGCTCCTTGCTGAGCTGATCAGCATAGCCTCGCAACACAATAAGTCTGCTCCAGAGTTCTTCCTCTCTTGCTCCAACAGCTGGGTCTTGAACTTCTCGCTCCAGAGTCTGCAGGCGGCTGCTCAGATCATCCTCATCGCCACTCAGTGCGTAGCCACGATTGCGGAGCACTTGTATCCGCGCAGCAAGTGCTAGGCATCTTTCACTAATCGTTGTCTGTCGTCGGCGGGCTGCGACCGCGCGAACCTCAGTCTCGAGCTCGTGGCGCTGAAGAATGGCATCCAGGCTGCCGTTGATCTGGTGGAGACGAGTGTTGAAGTCGGAAACGGCGCGCTGTTGCGTTTTAAGGCGGTCGGCAACGCCAGCGTAGCCGGAACAAAGAACGGGCATGAACCCTGGGGCTGGCTTGTTCTGTAGGGCTTCCTCCCATTCCCGAGGGTCTTCGTGAGGTTGAGGCTTATAGTAAGGAACGTGGCTCTCATCGACCTTGTTGTAGAAATAGTATTTGAAGACGCAGTTGGAGTTCGCAGGGTCCCATTTCTCGGTAACAAGCTTCATTTGCTCCAGAATCGGCTTCTGATCTATTTAGGGGTCAGTCTTGCGATGTAGGAGAACCGCCCTTTCTTGACAACATACGCGGTGTTTCCTTTCCAGGCTGCCATAGCGAGTTTGATAGCTGAGCTTGCGATTGAGATAGAGCTGGCATCTGTTGCGGCTGTGGTTGCTGGATCGATGCGCCGAGTGTGTTGCCTTGTTGCTGTTGTTGAGGCTGGCCTAGACCGAACCCTGTGCTCTGAGTCGGCGCATTTGTCTGAGCGGGCTGTGACTGCCCAAACAGCGAAGGCTTAGCCTGTCCAAAGAGCGACATATTGACTGCTGGTGTTGCGACGTCTGAATCGGGAGCTGTCAGTCGGCAAGCTAAGCTTTGATTGATGAGTTTCCTTGCCGAGACGGAACCCGGGCGAAAGAAGTGGTTAGAAGCTCAATATGAGGTTGATTCTCGTTCTGCGACTGTGAAGTCGTCTAAGACAAGTGCTATCGGCGCTGTAAGACTGAAAATGCGATTGTTTGATTGTTTGCTGTTTTTATTTGGCGGCTTAAAATTATTGGAGCTGAACAACGCGAAAACAGAGCTACGCTCACCTTGGGCCCCATTGTAGCCTTGTGCCCAGCCTCGCTTGACCGAACCACCAATCACAGCCAACCAATTCCTACCTTACGCTACCAAATCCTAGCCGAACGACCTCACATAACCACTTCCGGATTCTGGAATCACCGCAACGTTTGACGACGAGCTTCGCAGAATACCGGCACCATGTCTACCCGAAGGCCCCAGTATGTTCACTGGACAGTTGACTCTCTTGCCTCTGCCCTGGAGCTCCTAGCGGATGCAATTGAGTTCTATACCAGCTGATAATTGGCTAACTAATCAATCCATCAGATTCTCGCAGCAGCTGCTCATTGACACCACTCCGTTGCCCGCCGATATTCCCGCCGTCAAGGAGGTCGGTGCCAGTTCTGCTCCTCTCCTCTCGGCCTCCTTCTTCATCGGTGCTCGATGCCGCGACTACAATGACGATTATATGCAATGCAAGAACGAGAACCCTGGCCGAGGAGAGCTTGAGTGCTTGAAAGAGGGCCGACGAGTTACCCGATGTGCCTCCAGCGTGTATGTTATCTAAGACTCAGCAGACTGTATCGTCTGGTGGTCTTCCTGAAGCGTAATTTGCGTCAAGGCCGGGGTCAACTACTGACATGATCAACAGTATCAAGGATATCAACACCCACTGCCTGGCTGAGTTCCGCAAGCACTGGGAGTGCCTCGACAATCGAAATCACCAGTTGTGGCAGTGCCGTCCTGCTGAGTGGAAGCTCAACAAGTGCGTCTACGACAATCTGGTACGACAGCCATGGCTCATCACGCTAGATGAAGGTTCTAATACAACATATAGAAACTCGAGAAGAAGATCCCCGATCAGCCAACGAACTCGACCCCTGTTCACCTTCGACCAAAGCAGATCTTCGCTGATGTGCGCATCGGGCCTGGAGACGGCAAGCCCTTCGTTCCGGGGCAGGAGGATGCGCAACAATAGAGCGCTGGAATCTATGAAGATCGAGGTTCGGTCATGTATATTTGTTGATGAATCAAAGAGAGAAACTACCAGCTATCAAATCAAAATTCGTTTGCTCACATCCAGTATTATACATCATCGACTACTAAGCTCCAGGTCCTGTATCCAGTTCGATATAGTCTTATTTACTCCATTCACCAAGCCAAGCAATGTAGTGACTTACCGTGACATTTCACTCATTAACTCATCAACCAGCATCTCGATGTCAATAGCTGCTACCACATGATTTTGTTATGGCGCCTTTCAACCCGCTACGAAGGCTCTGGTCTCAGCATGTCATTTAACCTCACACAGATCAAGCGC